>JAADYG010000877.1:0-12608 GCA_023338115.1 Phytopythium boreale | reverse complement strand
TTTTTTTTTTTTTTTTTTTTAAAGAAGTATCGGTTTGTTCCCCCCCCCCCCCCTTCCCCTGCATTACTTTACAATTGTTTAGCGAAATGGGGAGGGACGAGCACAGTACGTTCTGACCACTTCCGGTTGTGAAGATAGCAGCTCATTTTTTTAGAAACTCTTCTGGACGAGACACGTCTAAAACTTAGACAGCCCTATCATATTAGACTACAGTACACTATACCAGCAGGGAGGGCCCCCCAACACACACTCACTGAATTTGCCTGATACACCAAACGCCGCCGCTTTTTTATTCTTACGCGCGCCTTCCAGGGCACCGGACTCTTGCTGAACCCTCGGGCCGGCGCCGGCGTGACGTCGCAGGGCAGGGCAGGGCAGGGTCTGCCCGCCCGCCCTACTGCCGCTCCTCCCTTTTCTTCCCCGGCCACGCCGGCCTTCTCCGCGTTCCGCCTCCCACCATTTCCCATTCCACGCGGCGCGACACACACTCGAGCAGCGTCAACGAGCCTCCGACCGGCCCCCGTAACCTCAGCAGTCTAGCCTCCATCCCCGATCCAAACAAGACGCCATGCAGCCCCACGGTACGTGCTCTGGCGAGCAGCTCCCGTAATGACAACGCGCAGAATAAGACGACTAATGGCGGATGACCACGGCTGTAGGAACGGACAACAACGAGCCGGAGGTCTTCTCGCTGCCGGACCCGGTGCTGTCGTCCAAGGTGGACGAGTACCTGGGCAGCATCGCCGTGTCGGACCACAACCCGGCCGTGCTGTTCAGCTGGGACATGGCGGCGGTCGAGGAGTTCGTCAAGGCCGCGAACGGGTCGCCCGACGCCGCGCCCGCGTGGGTCTCGCAGCCGCAGGGCAGCATCTCGCCCGCGGGGCTCACGAACGACATGGTCAGCTACCTGGCGCAGCTGGGCGGCGGCCGCTGCGACGCCGTGCTGCTTGCGCCCAACTCGCTCATCCAGTACGGCCATCTGCAGGAGCGCCTGCAGTACATGCAGTACGACGCCTTCCTGCAGAGCTGCATGGCCAGCGTCTCGCCCGGCCGCTTCCTCGCGCGCACCTTCGTGCTCACCGAGAAGGACACGGCGCGCGCCGTGCGCACGCGCTGCCTGCCGCCCTCGGCGCCCTCGCGGCCGCTCTTCGACTAGCTAGGCGGCCACGCGACCCCCCCCCCCTCCCCATAGAGAAGCCGCGCGGCCTCCCTCACAGCCGAGCCGCGTGGCGGAGCGCTCGCTCGCGCTCCAAGCAGTAGGTCCGATTCCATTTTGCATGTTGGTAGCTTTGTGGTGCGAGAGGTGTCCATAGGTAGTTTTGTCCGTATGTGGGGGGCGCCCATGGGCCGGCCGGCGCAGTTCCAAGTCAACCACAAGCCACCCGCCACCCCCAAGGTCCAAGCCGCCGCCATCGTCCAAGCCTCCGGCCCGGATCGCAAGACAACGCGGCCACACGCTGCAGACGCCACCCGCGAGCGGACCGATGGACCGAGCGAGAAGCCACCGCCACGGCCATCGTCCCCGTCCCTCTCCTCCCCCCCCCTTCAATTGATGGCGCAGCGCCGACGGACTCTGGGCTCGTTCGTCCTGCCTTTTTGTCTCAAATTAAAATAAGTAAAGCGCCGACAATATAGTACCATAGCACCATTGGAACCTATCGTATACCGTAGCGCATTTCGACACTTCCGCCCCACCGCGCAGCTAAGAATCCCCACTCCATGCGGCTTTCCCAGAACGAACTTATGTATTACTTACTGTACACGTGCACCGCCAGCTGTCCGGAATAAGATTCTCTGCGCTCGCGAGTGCCACAGTAGGCGGAGCCATACGTACACCGCCCTCCCACGGTAGGGCGGCGGCCATGCCACTGTCCGCACCGAAGCCGCTTGGTCCGTCCGTCGGCGCAAGCGACCGGCGGCGTCTAAGCGTCCGCGGCAGACAGTGCTCCAAGGCGGTAGGGCACCCTACAGCGTACAGTACCAGTAGTGTAGGTAGGGCGTGGCGCCACGTGGAGCGCCTGTAGTATCCTACTGTAGAGAGATCGGTCCGGGGCGGCGGCGCGCTGGCCACTGGCCAATGCGTTCGGTCCCGACGTAGGCAGACTGCCCTTGTACTGTGGTTTGCATCACCACACCACCGCCACCGACCACGAGGTGTCGTCGGGTCGCGATCGGCCAGTTGCAGGTGCACTGCAGCCACCACTCGCGGCTTGCTGACCGCGTCGGCGTCACCCCCGCCGCCGGCCCCAGCTCCCCTCCAAGCAGCAGGTCCGATGTGTCAACGGTGTGCTCTACCTGGATCGCATTGACGTGACGGGCGAATGAGACACTCGGCAGTCACTACGGGCCGGGCGCGTGCCGGCCGCCACTAGATCGGGCGCGCGCTGAAGTGAATTGGCGTCTATTTAGCGACGGACTGGTTCACCTGCCGGCTCGGGGACACGACGGCGACTCGCTTGACCACCGGAGCCGCACTCCCTCTCGTCAGCCACTCGTGACCGCACAACTTTCTCACGGCAACTGCGAGGTGCAACCGAGGGAGGCTCACGGATGCTGCTGCGCGACGGGCCGCTTGGGGATCAGCACGCGGTCGATCAGCCGCACGTTGGAGCGGTCCGACAGGTTGAGCTTGCGGTCCAGCGACGGGTTCTCGAAGTCCAGGCGCAGCATGTTGTCCACCGTCGTCACCACGGGCTTCCAGAAGCTCGGGCGCGTCCACGCGTGCGACGGCCACTCGCGCTCGCCCGGCGCGCCGCGCGACCCGCCGCTCCAGTTCGGGTCGCTGTCGTATTATATCATATCATCCATCCATCCCATCCAGGTCAGCAACACGCTCACACACGGTCAATTGGACGCGTGCGAACGCACCGGATCCACTTGCGCGGCATCTTGTCGACGCCGAGCACGAACAGCTCGAGCTGGCCGTCCTCGCGCACGTGGAGGCGCACAAAGTGCTTGTAGCTGGCGATCCGCAGCGACGAGAAGGCCTCGTTGTAGTGCGCCTCGAACGCGTTCAGCGCCACGTACAGGTACGAGCCGAACACGGCGCCCGCCGCCGGCGTCGCGAGCACCCAAAAGTACGGGAACACGCTCACGTAGTACGTCCACACCTCGGTGCGCGCCAGGCTGTCGAAGCCGTCGGCGCAGATCTTGTTGCGGTGCAGCGCCACCACCTCGGGCACTACAGTCACAGTCAAAACGTCAGTAGAGCGTACTCCAACCACACTTAGAGCAGAGTACGAACCGTCGAAGATGGTCATGCAGACGCGCAGGAGCGCCGCGTAGAGCTCGCCGAGGCGCAGCACGTCGTACTGGCGCAGCGGCGAGAAGTCGGGCAGCGTGCTGCTAAAGTACCGGTAGAGCGAGTTGGGGCCTTCGCCGCCGAGCGCGCCGCGCCTGGTCGCCACCTCGAGGATGCACTCGTAGACCACCAGAATGACGAACGCGACCAGCACGTGGCACGCCGTGACGCCCACGCCCACGAGCACCTGCTTGGGCACCGAGTTGCAGTCCGCGAACACGCAGAGCACGACCAGCATGACCACGAGGGCCAGTAGCGACACGTACGAGGTCGAGATCATGTCGTCCAGCAGCTGAGCGAGCTCGGCGAGGAACCGTCCGGCCGCTTCGCCCCACGTCGGCGTTGTCAGGATCTCGCCCACGGAGCAGCGCGGGAACATGGAGAAGACGAGCGCAAAGTACTGGTCGTTTCCACCAACAACGTGGTCAGTTCGATGAAGACGACGACGGTCAACGGTCAACGGACTGTTCGTTGGAACGCACCCCGAGGCCGCCAATGACGTCGAAGCGCCAGTTGATGCGCCGGAAGCCGAACACGTTGAGCAGCGCGTAGCGTCTGGCCGAACAGCAAAAGCAGCAAGCAACACCATCAGAACAAGTCAAACAAACACACAGACAGACACACGCAATTGAGCGCACTTGGAGATGTGGGCGGGCGGGTAGCACTTCTCGCGCACGTAGTTGGCGCCGCCGGACGCGATGCGGTCGACGTTCGGCGCGTGGGTGGGGTGGAGGAAGGCACCGCCGCCGCCCGAGATGATCAGGTGCTGCGGGGGCGTGGGAGGCGGCGCTGACACCGTTGGCGTTGATGACATCGACGAAAAGCCAGTGGCACTAGGGGTGGACGCAGAGGTCGACGAGGACGAGGACAGCGCGGCGGCCGCTGCGGCCAGCGCGTCGCTCTCTTCGAACATGTGCGGGAAGTGCTTGCTCATCGGCGACAGCGCGGCCGGACGCGGCGACGTCGGCAGTTGAGACGAGGACGACGTACGTTCCAGCCGAGTCCCAGAAGCCGGAGGATCCGCGTCCTTCGTAGCTGTGACGCCACTCGTACCAGTCGGACTCGCCAGCGAGTGCCGCATGTAGTTGTGCACGTCACCGGCGAGGCGCAGGGCGACGCGGCCGCGCAGCGCCGTGCTCATAAGGTGCTGCAGCTTCTCCTCCGACTTCTGGCGCGTCTCGTACACGTCCAGCACCCAGCGCGGCGTGTGCGTGAGCAGGATCACCGCGTCGTCCGGCCGCATGCGCGTGCGCGCCACGCGCTCAAAGAACGCGAACTGCTCCGAGTTGACGTCGTCCTCGAGCGCTACGTCCACGCCAAAGAGCCACCAGCCGCGCGGCAGCTCGAGCGCAAAGTGGCTCGAGCGCTGCGGCAAGCGCCAGCCGCCAAGCCAGTCGCGCTGGCAAATGAGCCGCGTGAACGTGTTGAGTCCGTCGAACCAGTCGTGGTTGCCCGGGATCGCGAACGCCGTCAGCCCTTCGTCGTACGCGCCGGGCTTGCGCTTCGCGGTCGACAGCGTCGCGGGGCTGTAGTTCGACGGCGGCTTCATGGCGTACTCGAACGGCCGGAATAGCCGCGTCTCGTACGTCTCGGCGTCCGGGAACGGGTACGCCAGATCCCCACCGATCACCAGCGCTTCTCCGCGCGGGAACACCCTCGTCTTGGTCTTGACGGCTCGCTTCTGCTTCTTGTCCTTCTTCATGGTCTGCGTCGTCGTCTTCCGCTTCCGCTTCCGCAGCGTAGCGCTATCGCCTTCGCTCCCCTCGTCATCTTCTTCCTCCGATGATGATGACGACGCGGCACCTTCGTCGTCGCTGTCGCCCTCATGCTCGTCGCAGTCGACCGTCAGCTCGGGTTGTGCGAGCAGCCGCGCGATCTGGTACGTGCTGTTAAAGCCGTCGCCCGTGTCGGCCATGAAGTCGAGCCACACGTGCTCGCGCGCCTTGAGGTGGTCGAAAATGTACTCGTCGTCGTCCGGGAGCAGCGCGCGCTGCATGTTGCGCTGGTCGAAGCGCCCCAGGAAGACCTTGAACGAGATGAGCAGCTGCACGACCGTGTCGAACAGGAAGATGGAGTACCAGGGCACCATCGGGAGGTGGTGCGACGGCGGGAGGCGCTCCGGGAGGTGGCGGCGGAGAGAATTCGACTGGTCCCCACTGTCAGTTGCAGATGCCAGCGGCGACGTTCCCGCGGTGAGCAGCTCCTCGTCGTCGGTGCGGTGATCCGACAGCCAGTGGAACGAGATGACGCGGATGCCGCTGAGCCGCTCGAGGAAGAAGTTGGTCATCGCCAGCGCCATGCCCACGAACCAGATGAGGATCGCCCCGCGGTAGCTGAGGAGGGCACACGCAAGTGCCTGTTGGTTAGAGCCCGACCAGGAAGACACGGAGCGGTATCCATCGGGTACGGACTAACCTGGCAGGGACAAACGTGTCGGTGCCCGAGAGCGAGAACTTGAACAGCTTCTCGCACGCGTGGCGGTTGTAGGCGGTCGCGTCCTCGTCCCTTTCGGCCTGGATCAGTTGGATTGGCGACGGGTTAGCCACGTGATGAGGGCAGCTAGAGGACGGCGCGAGCTCGCTCTGGCCTCACCTCGATGGACGCGTCGCAGTGCACGATGAGCGCGACGCACGCGACGCTGATGGCGCCGCTGTTGCGCAGCACGTTCATGAAGGAGCGCGCGAGCCTGTCCACGCCCAACCGTCAGCGTTAGAAGCAGAAAAGAAAACCAGTGCTAGCAACGGTTAAAGGCGACGCACGAGACGTCGGTGGGGCGCCAGGACGCGCCGAGGCGGTAGTGCAGGCGCTGCAGCACCAGCACCGTGAGCAGCTCCAGCACGATGAGCAGCACGAAGCTGGCCGAGAAGAAGGGGAACAGCAGCGACACCTGGCGGACGGTGGTTTGCATGGACCTCGTCGTTAGCAGCAGCCCACTCTACCTAGCAACGAGCGACGCGCATCGACGACGGCCTACCGGCTGCTTGATGGTCGAGTCGACGAGGCCGAGCGCGTGCACGGGCGTGTGCAGCGCGGCGGCCGAGAAGAGCCAGGCGTAGAGCCCCATGGACAGGTAGACGTAGGGAGTCCACGAGTTGAGCAGCTCCGGGTTGCCCACGAACGGGCTCGTGAAGAAGTAGAAGGCCACGTACAGCACGCCGTAGAGCGCGAACCAGACCTGGGTTTGTCGCGCTGATCGTCAGTGACTCGTGGGGACGCACACAACGGGAGCTACGCGGTGGGGCGGGGCACAAACGCACCATCTGGTCCTCGTGCTTCTCCTCGTCCTCCGCGCGGCCCCACATCGCGACCGGCAAGAGCGTAGAGGGCAGGGCAGGGCGTGTGCCAGGGCAGGCGCTTCAGACGGACGCACCTGGAAGGAACTCGGAGAATGTCCGTCTCAGAAGATCGGCGGGCGATGCGACTCGCGGATTGGTTGAAATGTGAAACTGGTCCGGATATATAGCCAATCCTGTTCACCTGTAGTGTCGACTGGCGCCATGGATACGCTGCTGGGACTGGCGGCGGGTCTGTGGTGGCGGCGGTGGTGAGCGGCATGGCCACATACATCCCTCTACCGTCACTGCCTGTCCAGGTCGTGTAGCGCTGGTGAACATGATCTGGGCTGCAATGATCAGCGACGATGTGCTGTCGTCCCTGGCGATTGCATCCTCCATTCGGTGCCGAGGTGTCCGCAATCGGCATGGCTACATTCCATCCGAGTGCAGCCATCGCACCACCAAAACAACGGTTCTTGCTAATTGTTTGTATATTTTCCTCTTGTTGTTGTGTTTTCCGCGCGGTGGCGATGATGTAGACGCGCCTCCTACCGTTGGAGACGCTTCTCCAATGCTGTGGGCGGCACAACGTCCACGACGCCCGCCGCCCTCGCCCTGTTCTTCATATCGAGCCGCTCGTGGCAGCGCTCACAGCGCCTTGGGCACGGAGGCGCGGGCAATGCGCACGATCGACGGCTTGGCGAAGTTGAGCGTGTGCATGGACCAGAGCGTGGATGCCATGAGCACCATAGCGCCGCACTGGTGCGTGACGGCCAGCGGGATGGGCACGTACGTCAGCAGCGTCGTGATGCCCAGCAGCGCCTGGCCGCCCATGGCCGCCAGGTTCAGGTGCAGCGCCGTCTTGGCCTGCTGCGGCAGCTGGCTCCACAGCGGCGCGCGACGAGCCATCGCGTACGAGGCGCCGATGCCCGTCACGGTCGCGAGCGCCAGCAGGCGGTGGTCCAGCTGCACGAGCGGCACGTTCTCGAAGAAGTTGCGGTACACGGGGTCCAGCGCGAACAGGTCGTCCGGGATCCACTGCCCATCCATCTTGGGGAACGTGTTGTACGCCATGCCGGCGTCAATGCCCGCGACGAACGCGCCCGACAGGATCGTGTAGCCCAGCACGGTGGACGTGTGCGCGAGTGCCTTGCGGGCGCGCGTAGCCTGCGAGAGCGCGTCCGGCGAGACCATGTCGCGCACCAGCAACGCGCGCGACGGAGGAGACACGAGCGAGAAGCCCGTCCAGAGCAGCATGCCGAGAGTCGTGAAGGCGAACGCCAGGTGCGTCGCCAGGCGGTACGGGCTCACGCGCACCTCATTGCGCTTCTCGAGCTGCTCCTTGCCGTGCTCCTCGAGGCCGCTGCGCACCATCCACCAGCCGACCGCGCCCTGCGCCGCGCCCAGACCCAGCAGCACGCCGAAGCGCGTGTGGAGCTCCACCGGCAGCTTCTTGCGCAGCCCAAAGTAGATCAGCGGCAGGCCGTACACGAGGCCCACGGCGCGCCCGAGCATGCGGTGGCCGTACTCCCACCAGAAGATGCCCTTGAAGTCCTCCACCGTCTGCCAGCATCACCAGATCAACGTTAGAATAGGTCGTCTTCTGGTGGACAGCGGGGTCACTCAACACCAACGCACCATGTTCTTGCGCTGCTGGTACTCGGGGAACTCCTTGTAGCGCTCGAACTCCTCGTTCCACTCCTCGGGCGTCATGGGCGGCAGGCCGCCGTGCGGCTTCCAGTAGACGAGCGACAGGCCCGAGCGCGTGAGGCGCGTGGCGCCGCCGACCGCCACCATGCCGCCCACGAAGGCCGCCGTGCCGAACATCCACCACGCGACCGGCCGGTTGGCCGCCACGTTCTCGATCGTCGCCACCGACGACGCGAACGCCTGCAGACAGCGCACACGTCGGCCGTGAGCACCAGAAAGGCAATTGAGGGAGTAGTACAGTAGCACAGAGGACGCACCCGGCTCTTGGTCGAGTAGATGACGCGCGAGGACGGCGTGGACGCGCGCAGCGTCACGCGCGACCACAGCGACTGCGGCTGCGGCTTGGCCGCAAACCCGAGCGGCTTGACCAGCGTCTGGTAGCGACTGCTCTGCGCGCCCATGAACCCGCGACCGCGCTGTCCTCACATTAACAGCAAGAGCCACTCGTTAGCGTCGCCAATGACCGAGCCGAACACGACCGAACTCGGCGCTCGTTGTATCTTTGCGCGGCCGATTCGCAAGTGACGGAGGACGTACCGCGGCGGAGAGGGCGGCGCTGCGACGAGCCGGCTGCGCGAACATGGCGACTGGTGATACGTAGGTGCAGTAGGTTGGTAGGGAGCGAGCGACGGGCGAGTTGCTGAATGAGCGAGAGGCCCAAGCGATGGCTCAACGCGCGCGGATGGAAAAACGCGAGGAATGCGCCGCGAGGTCGCAAAAACATGAGGCGACGCCTATCAAGTGGCGGTGGGGGTACGGTGTAACCCCTCGCGAACAGCTACGTAACCCTCGGGAAGGAGCCCAAAATAACCAACACAGCGACCCAAAGGTACCCATCAAAAAGATCGCAATATCTTAAATCAGTAGTTACGATCCCGACCGAATTCCGGCGGTGGGTGCCGCATGAACAGGACCTATGAACCAAGCAAAGATGCTGACGATGGTGGTTGTGATACTGTAGCGTTCCTTGTTGATTCAACCCCCTCCTCCTCCATGTGTCCCTGCCTCCTTCTACACCCGTCTCGTCACTTAGATACTCATATACACGACACGACCCCGCCTACAGACCCAGCTTCTGCTTGCCGAGCTCGTAGCTCGAGATCATGATGGCGCAGGACGGCGCCACCCGCGCGAGGCGCGCGCCCAGGCCTGTGAAGGCGCCGCCGACGCCCCTGGAAGCCACGACCTGCGTCAGCAGCGTCAGGCCGGAGCGGCTGTCGCCCTTGGCCTGCTGCAGCGTCTTGACCAGATCGAACGGCGTCGTGACGGTCGCCGCGACCGCGCCGGACAGCGCGCCGCTCAGGAACGCGCGCTGCGTGCGCGATAGGTCCTCCTGCTTCTTGAGCTGCCGCTGAAGCGACTCGTAGGTCGTCCAGTAGATGGCCGAGAACGGAACGTCGCGCGCCAGGGTCGCGTTCAGACCCGTGAACAGCGACTGGTAGCCGCCGCGTCGCACGGCGTGCTGGAACGTGGCGACCACGCCTTTGGCGCCGCGCTCGCCCTGCATCCGGGTGCGGACGAGCTCAATGGGCGACGTGATGGTCGCGGCGACGATGCGCGCCGTGGTTCCGGCCAGAAGCGGCACGACGCTCTCCATCTCGGGCGCTCGTCGCCGGCCCTCCTGCAGCAGGAAGTCGTACGAGACGTAGTAGAGCACGGTCGAGGGCACGGCGATCATCATGGCCGGCGACAAGCCCGCAAACAGCCCAGCCATGCCCTCCGTCTGGAAAATGTGGCGCAGCGCGTGGTGCGTGCCGCGCAACTGCGCGGCCGCGGGGCCGCACGACGACGAGGACGAGCGCACCACACGCGCGAGCGACTTGGAGCGCGCCGCCATACGCTCCACCGGCCGCGTTACCGATTTGCACACGCAGCGCGCCTGGCAGCGGCACTGGTCTATCGCCACGGCCGCCGTCGACGCCGCCGTTGTGGTCTGCAGCTGCGACTGGAGCCGCACCTTGGCCACGTCCAGCGGGTTCACGAACAGCGACGTCATGAGCGCGCCCGCCGACGCCGCCGCCGCCTTCTTGAGCGTGCCCGCGGCCTCCAGCGGGCCGTTGGACGCCTCTGCAGTCGCCATCTCTTTCCTACTGGAAGTAGAGCGACCCACGCCCGGCCTCCCCCTTTACAGACGTTCGCGCCAACGTGAAACGAGAAGTGGGGCGGGGCGGCCCATTTCCACCGCAGAGGAGAGCTCCTGGCGCTTCGGCGGGGAGGGAAGACGCAGGCCGACACCGATTATTCAGCCAATCATAACGCGTGAAAACCGTTGAGTCTATAATTATAGCCAATGCAAAGCCGCAAAAGTAGTGATTGGCCCGCTGCACGCAAGCACACCCGCGGCGGCATCAACCGCCAGATACAACGTCACTCTCTCGCAATAATGACCTTACCATCCGTCACTAATGCAGAACACCGGCTTGTTACCACGAATGTCGGTCACTGACCGTCATTCATCCGATCTTTTTCACAGCTCCTCGAGCCGGCGGCGGCGCGCGGTCGTCGCGGACGTGCTGTGCATGTGGAGCGCGAGCGCCTGCAGGAAGCGCAGCGGCGCGCCGCGAGAGATGAAGCCGCGATAGATGACCATGTCGTCGTCCAGCAGACCCTGGTCGGCGCGGAGCTCGCGCACGGCGTCTTGGAGCGCGTCGTAGTCCTCCGCGTCCAGCGGGTCCTCCAGCGGGTTGAGAGCCTTGAGCAGCAGGCTGTCGCGTTATCCACAAGCGACGGGAGCATTCTGTCAACCTCTTGCGCAAATGACCTTGCCAAGCAGGACAACGCACGCACTCGTAGAGGTCCTCGGCGTGCACGAACGTGTCCTTATAGGGCGAACGGAGCGCGACGGTGTCGTACGCCCAGTCGACGACCTTCTCCAGCACGGCCTTGTCCGCCAGCCCGGCGTTGAACGCCGTCAGGTCCACGCCGGGCAGTCCCGGTACGACCGCGTCGTCATAGTCGCTGGCGATCGGCTGGCCGGCCGTGTCGGTCTCGACGGCCGCGTCCTGTTGCACCGCGTGCAATCAGTTAGAACGACAAACCCGACGACGGTAGAGATGGCAGCACGACTGTACAGTACCAGGCGGCGCTGCTCCTCGAAGATCCGGTCCCAATCGTCGTCGTCACCGTCACCGTCGTCGCCGTCGTCAACGCCGAACGAGTGCGGCGGCGCGTCGACCTCGTCCGTCTCTGGCCCAGCTGCCGCGGCGACCTCCTCTTCCGCGCGCGTGAAACATGGAGCGCGCTGCGACCACCACAATTTTGGCACCAACGGGAGAGCTGTCAGCGTTCGTGGAGACCAAGCGGCGCGAACCATTGGCGCCGAGCCGTGAGCTATGCGCGTGGAGCATCTGACGGCGGGGGAGAGGACGGCTGGTCGTCCACGTAGCGCACCATGTGGGCCAGCAGCAGCGCCGACGCCGCCCAGAGACACCTCAGCGCGCGCATTAGCAATGCTGACTGTAGTAATGAGGAGCAGTAGATACGGCGAGGCTGTGCTGGAATCGCGTCGGTCTGTGCTGTGTCGGACACGTTGAATAGCGGAGACTGTCGACGAATGGGGCGGACGCACGCGACCGTCCACAAGCGATCCGTTATTGGTTACGTTTTACGAATGGATACATCACAATTATTGTTAAATAATCACTCAAATCAATTACGGTATCTTTTTGCCGCCACGCACGTGGTCGTTTGCGTGACGTGTTGGTCCTAAAATTTGCGGTCCCCCTACGTACGAGACATTTTCGCTAAAAAAAGTTAGCTAAACGCCCTACACTTGCGTCCACTAAGTGGACAGTATGGTCTGCTTTGCAACGTCGGAGCCCGCACCACCAGATGGCGGCGCCTGGTTTGTGCACCATAGCCATTAGCCCCTCAATAAAAACCATAAATGTTTCAAAATTTCATCATATTGGCCGCTTGGGATGGCCAACCAGCGCACCGCGGACACCTCGCTGAAACGATCGTCGGTTCACACAAGTCCACCCCTCGATGCGAGTCGTACTTAGTACATTGTAAGGCATCGCGTTGATTTGGGATCGTCCCCCATGGTGACGACGGCGGTGTTTTCGCAACGCGTTGGCCCCTCCCAGCAAAAAGGGCAGCCCAAATTTAAGTTCAGCGCAAAACCATCCGCCATTGTGTTAAACCCACCTCGCGTCACCCAGCGGGAACATATTCTGCAGTACAGTCTCCCTTCCCAAATTCGACACGGTAGTACAAATAAATTATGTCATTACATAATACACTTAGAAATCGTTTGGTAAAGCAATTTGTATGAAGCAGAAGTACACAAAAATATATCTCAACAGGATATTGGTTTAGAG
>JAADYG010000876.1:0-12654 GCA_023338115.1 Phytopythium boreale | reverse complement strand
TGATTGCTACTCCCCTGAGTGAAGGTCACCTCGAATGATTGCTGTGACCTTGAGTGGAGGTCTGCAGGAAATCCACCAGTGAGCAATCAATCGATGCACAAGCTGCTCATGAACACGCAGCTAGCACATCATCTCCAACAGCGCCACTAGCCGCCTACACGGGTCAGCCTGCTCTCGTTTCCGCCGGACGCGAAAGATTACGTAAATTGACGGGGATTGGCGTTGATGGGTATGACTCTGATAAAGGTGGTAAAATCACGTTGGCTGATGTTAAATCAGGCGCGAAGAAGGCGTTATCTTATGATAAGCGAAAGGGCATTATCACGGATGCAATCGATGCTGGCGAGAGTTACCTCCTAAGCAAGGCAACTAAACCTGAACACAGTGAGATGATTAAAGGTGTTCGCAAAGAAGTGCGCCGCCGCTATGGAGTTGGCGTTGCTACAACGAGCTCGAAAAAAAAGCTGGCCAAAGGATCGGCTGAGGCTAAAGAGCACATGGCTAAACTACGCGCAATGCGCAAGACCAAGGGTTCTAAAAGCAACTCAGGTGGGTCCTTCCGCCTCTAAGCCTCTGTCAGTTGACAAGCTGTTCTTTTTTATGCTCCCTTAGGGCGTAGAAGAAGCATGATTGAGACACTTGTATCACGGAAATGCACCGGTTGATCATCTTGATTGTAGATCGTGATTGTGATTGAAGCACGTGAACCATTGTGACAATTCACCCAAGCGTACTGCGATGGTTTGTAGTTGATGAGCTGACCAATACCAGCATCACCACGATCGAAAGCCGCGATGATATCACCTGAAATCACGTAATCATTCTTGATCAGATCACATCGCACGACATAACTGCTGCTCGGATGAATCTGGGGGATGGTGTTCGACAGCTGCGTACTGGCTGTAGTTGATGATGTGGCGGGGTAGGTTCTGGTAGTTAGGCCAAGCACTTTACCAAAGTTGGCATTGTCAATGATTAGACGAGGGACACGAGTCGTAGTGGGAAGACCAGAACCACCTGCTGAGTATAGTCCAGACGCTGGTCGAGTGAATCCAGCGGGTAAAGATGATGGTGTGGGACTGAAATCAAGCTGAGCAGAGTAGTACACACTGTTTTCAGACAGCTGGATGTAGAACACGTTGTCGCCAGTTGAATTTATGAGATACACACCAGCATTGATGAGTGTAGTCTGAATCACATGATTTATATCGGTATAGCTGTAGTATCCGTCAGGCAGGGTGATGGACAGTGTTTGCGTTGTCGCAGCAGTAGGTACCTCTATTTTAAATGTGGCATTTGCAAATGCGGTTGCATCAATGTTATACTCAGAGTTGTATAGGCTAATGGATTGAATGGCGGCTTCAACATCCTGGAAATTGGCAGCACTGCCCGGAAATGAGTAGTGCCATGTATTGTTCATACCATTGTACACCAAATCACCGCTGTCTATTTTGAGGAAGCTCGACATTTGAATGAATTCTCTTCAGCCTTCTGAATTCTGATTGCTGTCCTATATTGTTCGACTCGAAACTAATATTCGATTTTGAAATAGCGTATTTCTAATTTATCTCAATGATGTAAAATCTGTTTACCTATATAGACACATATATAGACACCCACATTCGCATCAATAAAAATGATAGGCAAAATTTATTCAATCAAAAACCTCGATCGCTCAATCATATACATAGGATCCACAACAATTGGCCTTTCCAATCGGTGGGCCGCTCACATGTCAGGATTTAAAAGTTGGATGAAAGGAAAGTCATCCACATGCGCAATCTTCCCGTACTTCAAAGAATTTGGCTATGGCGAGTTCAACATTAGACTATTAGAATCACACGAAGTGAGCAATCTGAAAGAGTTGCGTATGCTTGAGCAAGCAGCAATCAATAGACATTCAACAGCTGTAAATACAAAGCGAGCGCATCAAACGAAAGAAGGGTACCTTGAACAGGTGCGGGCTTGCATGCGGCGATTTGTCGAGAATCATCCGGAGAAGTACAGAGAGAGACAAAAGCGAACCTACAACAAGCACAGAGACAAGATCATAGAACTGGCACGTGAGCGGATGATGTGTGAGTGTGGTATTGCTTACAACAGAAGTGGAAAGACGCAACATATGAGATCACGGAAGCATAAAGCTAACGCTTTGGCGATTGAGCCAAAGGGTCAGCGACCCTTCGACTCGTCGAATCTCAATGGGATGAGCAAAGACTAATTAAATGCCTCTTTTTTTTTTAGAGTGATGTACCGAGCCCACGACGTGGGCAAATCGACAGCTACGCTGTCTCGATTACGTGATTGAAGTTGTATCGTATCTGGCTCTTTACTGAATCAATGAAGAGCATCTGACCCTTGTTTTCATTGGCTTTGTTGTAGTATCGCACGATGGATTGCTCATTGGTACCTGGAATGTTAAAGTCTTTTACAACCATCTGCAAATCACGCTTGCTGTTTGCCTTCAGAATCGCAACGTATTCGCTGTTTAAATGGATCATCTTGTCAGTAGCAAAGTAGCTGTGGCTGAGGAATATGGTTGACAGCTTGTGGTGGCGTCCTCGTGTAAAGAAATGCGAAAACAGATTCTTCTGTAGAAGCTTGTCATTACTGTAGTCATCAATGATTACCAGCTCCGGCTTTCCACTGTTAATGGGTGTACGTCTGACCTGATCTACGGATGGGGGAGTATCAGGGTCGTAGAACGTGACAAATCCTTCTAGTTTATCTTTCAGGTAATCATACAACTCTTGGTGTGGATTGCGGGCTATGATGTGCAAATGCGCAAAGACATGAGGCGAGTGCTTAAGAATGTACATGACGAGGTTATTTTTACCGCTGAAACTTGGTCCTAGAACGACCATTCGAAACAGTTTCTTGATGTTGAGCTCTTTTATATCACCTACTGATGAGCCGCGATACTGCTTAGGGAGGGATGCTCCAAAATCCGGAATGAGAGACATTAGAACGAAGTTCGAAAAGGCGAAGACTTTGAGAGCAAGTTCTCTTCAGTCTTCTGAATGATTCGTCTTATCGCTATCACTATATAAGAGGGATTAAACAAAAAACAGTATAAGCAAGCTTAGAAATCTCGATTTCGTGTCTTGCGACCCTAAACCTTCGATTTAATGTCTGGATTCAGCTATCCAAACCCAATCTTCCAAAGTTCAATCTACAATCCAGCCTTTTACCTGTCGCTTGATCCAAGTGGATTTCTGACATATGAATATCCCCAAACTCTGTACCTGAGCAAGGATGATTATCGCCTGAGCTACATCACTGGCATCACGCCATCAATGGCAACTGCTGGAGTTGCGCTTGTATTAGGTAATGACCTAAGCCTAACTGGAATAGGAGCCTTATCGTGTGTATCCTTGACAATTGCTGGATCGCCAGTAGATCTGACTGGTCTATCTTATGTTTAAGGAATCGCATCTGGAACTGCAAGCGCAAGTAAAGCACTCATTGCTGATAGTTCAAGAAACATAATTAACATCAATTCGATTGGTTTAACTCAATATGGTTTAGTTTCAGATGTTATATCAATGACAAACACATTAAGTACTGGACGATCAGCTTTGTTATTCACTGGAGATACTATCGGATCTACATGATATTGTGAATCGAGAAATAGCGCGAACAGTGGTAATCCAAATAGTTTCTTTTGGTCAAATCAATCAGTTATACGAATGACGTTATCTAATACAGGAGTACTAACAGTTCAGACAAGTATATCAACTGCAACTATCAACGCAACAACCTATCAAGTTGGAGGAGTAGCGGCCAATGTAGGATCACTTACTGGAGTTACAGCCGGTTCAGCATTGGCGTCTAAAGCACTCATATTGGATAGTGCAACAAATATCAAAGATATCAATTCTTTAACGTGCGGGGCTTTAACAACCGCTTCTATTATCAATAGCGGGATTACACAGACTACTGGTATTGTATCAAGTACTTATACGGATCTTAGTGGTGATTAGGATTGGCTTCCGGAAACTTAGCCATAACAAATGAAGACGTATATATCGATGATGGAAAACAAATCGTCCTCTGTCGTACGGTTTCCAGCGCTGACGCAAATAGTCGTATCTTCTCTGACAGCAATAATTCGTTATGTTTGTCATCTAAACGAGGCGGTGGTTATATGATTTTACGATCAAATCAGGCTGGTGGATCGAATCCTACTAACCCTGCGTTTCAATTCTTTGATGGTGCTACCGCTACCGTTCCTATAATCAGTCTCTTTGCTAATAATACGATGGCTTTTCGTAGTACTAATCAACCGCATGATGATACAGTCATTGATGCAAGAAAGAATATGATACATGGGAATAAATTTCTCGGTCAAGGGTTATTGACCCCATCGGGAACAACTTCAGGTGATACATGCCCGGTTTATATGTTTTATCATAAGGGTTTAACTGCTGGCGTGTGTGCAATTGGCATCGGTCCCCATGACGGTACTGGTAATCGCACGAGAATTGGATTAGTTAGATCATCGGATATCAATTTTGATACTGGTGTCTATAATTGGGATACAAGTGGCGGAGCGAGCGTCTATGCGGCCGGATACAATTCTTTTAGTGACCGTAGATTGAAAGAAAACATAGAAACATGCCCCTATGGTCTAGATACAATATTACAGCTCGAACCAAGAATCTTTGATATTACAAATACAGGAGAGCGCAAAACCGGATTCATTGCACAAGAGCTGAATGATCATATTCCTGAATTGGTATCTGGACAAGAAGATGATGTTGATCAGAATGGAACCCCTATCTACATGGCTGTTCAGTATGACATGCTTACGGCTGCGTTGGTTAAAGCCATTCAAGAATAGCAGAAGATCATTGAAGATTTGCAACTGCGCCTTTCTCGCATAGACACGTCCCGTGTTAAAAAATGGTTCACTAGATATAGCGATAGTATAACAGAAGCAGCTGACACAACTGCGACAAATGCAAGTACTGGAGATCCTTCCACCGACTCAACGATATAAAAAGTACAAAGCTCGCGTGATTTGGAAAGGTAAAGAGCAGACGGTGCATTTTGGTGATGTGCGATATGAGTATTACAAAGACACGACGCCACTGAAACTATGGAAGCATCTGGACCACAACGATTGGGAGAGAAAGCGACGCTACATTGCGCGTCATAAACACAATTCAGGTCCAGCCGGGGCCCTCGCAAAGGAGTTTCTATGGTAGGTATCGAGCACACTTGTTTTTTGAATCTCTTAAGATTCGACATAAGGACGCAAGCTTAATTGCTCACTGAATGCGAAGTGCGCCGCAGACGCATCGACCCTCACTTTCCAATCTTCCCAAGCATGGTGTTCGCTGGCTTCGCTGAATTCAGAACTCTCCGCATGGCGGCTGCCGCATGGCGCCGTTTTGAAGAAGACATCGATCAAATGGAGCTAAGGCCGTGGGAAGAACGTCTGGCGCGCCAAGCACTCCGAGCACCTTCGATGGACGACAAAGAAGAGCGTGAGTACTACGCTACAACCATGGACCTCTACGCGGAAGCTGCTGAGCAACACTACGATTGATCGGCTACGCCAGCGCCTGCTTCTCCAGTTCCATTGTCTCCTGTTCCGACGAGCCTCACTTCGCCTTCGATCGAGTTTGTCTCTGCTGAGCTGATCGTCACTCCACCGCCGCTTCCGATCTCATTCGCGTATGATCCTGACGAGACGGAGACCGAGCTCGATGGTGACGATGAAGACGATGAAGACCGCGAGTATGCTACTGCCGCTGTACGCGAGGATGAGAGCGACGCCACGGCCGATACCGCTGCTAGCGAGCGCGGTGATGATGCTACCGAGCCCGATGCTGTTACAACCCGCAAGCGAGGACGCGATGGAGATAGCGACGAGGGGGAGCGTGAGGACGTTAAGCGTGCGCGAGGCCATGCTGAGGGCTCCGAATTCAGCGGAGCCAACGAACACCATGCTTGGTAAAATTGATTAGTCCAATACACGTTTGCTTGCATTCTAATCTCTGTTATTATATATCCACAATGCGAACCATCACTGACGATCAAATCTACCATCTTGCCAATGCGTATAACATTAACCTTGACGTGTTGTCACTGAAGACACTTAAAGACGCAACCATGCACGAAATGGAACATGCGCACCTATTCGCAGCAGGAACCATCGGGGACCACTATGCAATTGCCTTCGCTACCGCCATCGACCACTTCGAAGGGAATCCGCGCTACTATGAAATGCTGAAAGAGATGGAGAAGAAGGCACACAAGTACTATCAAAAGTATCGGAAGCCTAGCATTTATAATCTTTGAGTTAGTATAGAATAGAATGGGCTGCACGCCATCTAAGATACGCACCAATCTGACGAGTGACCTGCCGAATCAGATGATAGGATCAACTCAGCTCCAAGCCGATCAGATCGTGGTGCTTGGTGATAATGTTTATCTGCCAACCCAAGGGCACGATGGTGAATCAGCTATCAT
This sequence comes from Phytopythium boreale, assembly GCA_023338115.1. Taxonomy (NCBI): domain Eukaryota; phylum Oomycota; class Peronosporomycetes; order Pythiales; family Pythiaceae; genus Phytopythium; species Phytopythium boreale. The sequence continues at coordinate 6,174 of JAADYG010000876.1, read as the reverse complement.
AGAGATATCCGTTCAGGATAAAAAATCCGCATCTATCGTGGGATAAAGCAATCAATGCTACGATCCGGAATAGTCTGAAGGCGAGGGGCACAAGCACCGAGCCAAAGGCTCTAAACTTGTTTAATCGCGTGAGACATTAAAGAGCAAATATCTTTACCGTAGGTTCCTTTTTTTCTTTGCTACAGTTGGTGCGATACACACCCGTATGCGCCCAGATTCGACCGCCTGTTTGCGTGGAAGCATCCTTCGTTCCTATAGTTTTATTGATGTCTGATGCCCAAGCGGCCGACTGCATTGCTTGCGTGGTTTGAGGGCGCTCACGGATGATGAGTCCTTTCATGATTGCACGAAGCTCAGATAGGTTTTGATCAGCGCGGTCGCCGTAAAGGCCGTTCGAACTGGCGATGATATGAAGGTTGAGGAAAAACGTGATGGTGCGAGCGGTCTCTTATATTTAATCGAAGATTAAGATTGCGCAAGCAATCGAAATCGAGATTTCTATCACTTGCTTATATTAGACGAGTGATCATATGTTTGAACTCATCATCAGAAATAAGTCGGTTTGAATACATATCAACAACGACCACTTTCATCTGTTTGATTATCGACGGATTGTCGTTGCCCAGTTCTATTTCACCTTTAAGTTTGTTGTACTCAGCCTTGAGAGAATCCAGTGGATCAGTTAGCTCCTCCTTGAAGCAGTGCTGAACGTGAGTAGCGTGCAGAATCTCCTTGAACAAGCGCTTGTCATCCGTTGATAGCTGATCGTACGCATTCTGACTGATCTGACCACTATACACCAGATCCTTGATCATTTTTTGAACTCCGGATCCAATCAGCGTTTCGGGCCTAATTTCTTGCGTGACGGATACACAATGTTGAGCTCACCCTTATCCAAATCAGGAATCCGGATGTATTTGCTGCCGATGGGCTGATAAATGTATGCTGATGCTAGGCCTGTCCCACGAATATCATTCAGATTGTAGTACTTTCCACGACGTTCAAGGTTTTGATACTGACCGGCTCCACGCAAGCCACGGCCTTTAAGGCGATTGTTGAGCTGACGCTCGGAGCTGAAAGCCCTGAGGGTTCGATCGATGATTGAAGGGTCTTTGCCCGAAGATCGAGATCTTCTGGTCTTCAGACCAGTCTGCGACCCCTGCGAACTTTCGCTGTTAAGACCCTTACCTTCATATTTTACCCCAGTTCGTAAATCAGGGTAGTAGCTGTTCTCCTTAACGACCTTATTAAATATTTCGATGTATTGAGCAAGGCGCTTACGATCGCTATCTTTAATGTCATCACTGTCATGCAGTCTTCCAACCTCTTCCATACCCGATATAAACACATTTAGAGTATCAACCCAATTTATTTTCTTCAGTAAATCTGCAAATGTTTTACCTGATAATGAATACCCTTTGTTATTTTGATTTCGAATCACAATACCACCTCTATCTGAAGCTTGCCCAAAGAAGTAGTTTCGCTTGACCTCATTACCCGTTATAGGATGCAATTTGAATGGAATTGGTAGATCTTTTTTTCTTAATTCAGCGAAGTAATCGACAATGAACTTCTTAGCGTCTTTATCAGGGATGCTCATATTTCGAACCTCAGAACTTAAACCACTCTTCACACCTTTCTTACGTTCTCCATCACCACTGACGAAATTTTTAGGGTTTGCAACCAATTCAGGTGATCTCATAAGCTCATATATATCAATGTTTCGACTTCCAAACAGTTTCAATAGCTCTTTCATTATACCAGTCCATGATACGTTTCTTTCAACCGCTGGGGCTTTTGGCTTTAACCCTCTTAGCGATCTAATGAATATTGAATATTTGTCATCCAACTCATTCAGATACACATCATACGTATTTGATGATCTTCTATCTGGATAATCAAACCCATCTTTTAACACTGGATGTAATGTAAAAGTGTATCTTTCAATATCACTCTTTCGTCCTTCTTTAGCTGCCTTTGCTTTAGCATAACTTAATTCACGCATTAACCACAACAACTTAGATTTAGACATAGATTCATCATTTTCCATACTTGTTCCTGTAGCTGGTATTTCCGAATCATCATAATCTTCATCATAAACTGGTTTTTCTAAGTAATCTCCAATCCGTTTCTTTTTATTGCTAGGACCAACATTGATATCAAAATCATTCAATCCCATTTCCCTTGATTCAACCACTTGTTTGTCAGTTCCATCCTCGTACATTTCCCCGATGAAATACTTTGTTGAAACCCAGTCAATAACTTTGCTTCTTCCAACTTTATTTGTTTTAACATTGTATAATTTACCTTCATCTCCAATGTAGTACTTTCCATGTCTTGAGCCATTTATTTTAATCGGGTTCAGTTTGTAAGAAACCCACTTAGGATTAATCTCGTACCATTGCTCAACCCATTCTCTTGAGTTTTCATTATCTGCAAGTATGCTGCTACGAACATCTTCAGCTGACTGGACAACGGGCTCCACGACTGGTTCAACTGGGGATGGGGCTGGCTGTGCAACTGGAGGTTCAACATTTGTATTGGTGGGCGGGTCCACCATCACCGGAATAGTACCTTCATTTGACCCACTGGTTTTTTTTTTCGTCTCGTTGTCGATCAGAATTCGTGCATTCGGATCTGCCGTAGCAGCTGCAATATCAGCCTCTGTCGCCTGAGATCCAGTTGTTTTTGTAACACCCGCTAATGTATTGTCTGCGTCCGACGCCCAAATTGCGCCTTCATACATCTCACGCTTTACAGCAGCTTGACGCTTGCGACGTTCGGCTTTTTCAAGCATTTCATGTCGCTTTTGCTCCCGCTGAGCTAACGATTTAAAGTTCGGAAACATAATTGAAAGCGTTCTATATGATAGTATCTAAACAAATAAAAAAAATGGAATTGGATTGAGACGACAAAGTCGTCGATTCGCCCATTGCATGGGCTTGATCGATTAGCAAAATCGAAATCTCATTTCAGTGAAGTGATGCTTATGACAAAGTTCGTTTCTTTTGTTAAGTAGCTGGTGGTAGTACTCTTTAATGTTCCAAAATGGACGCCCAAAGATCCGTTCCAATTCATATTTCAGTTTTCTATCGCGTATGGTATCATGAAAATTCCGAATCGGATCAAGTTTCCGAAGCTCATATCTAATTCTGTCAACTTCTTCGATTATCCATAACTTCTTTTTTAGCTCGAATAGCTCGGCTTCACATTCGCAAGTATATTTTCTCATTGTGTGGGGTATGTCTATATATAGGACATCATAAAAACAAAAAAAATGCTCCATGTCATATCTCCACAAATGGACGCTGTCTCGTAAATCCTCGACACTTCTGTTGAGAAGAGACATCTTGAGATGAAGCCTGTAAGGTTTTTGACCCAGAAGAACCCTTTGTTAGAGATGATTTCTTCTCCTTTTGCGGTTGGTTATTTTTTTTGTCTCAACATGTCTTGTTGTTCTTTATTAATAGCAGCATCTGCTTCAAGAGTGAGATTATTGTAAACTCCAGCCGCATCGCAAGGATCGTAATCGACAAAGATGAGATTCGGATCCATAACTGATTTCAGAGAAATCGTGCAATCTTCGATTGCTATCCTCTACTATATCAGAGATACTTAATTCAAAATAAAATCCAATAAAAATCAGAGTTCACTGCTGTCTAGCCCAGTAATCAACTTCAAGCTTGCTTCGTTTGTTTTATTAACTAAACGCAGATTGTCTTGTGGCTCCCAAGTAGGTTCATCCATTCCGACCCATTTGATAAGGTATTGATACTTACCATTTTTCATTTTCTTGTGATTTAACATTTCTTCAACTTCAACTACTTCTTCTTTATTGATAGTAACTTCTGTTGCTTTAGAATTAACAAGTTTTAGATCGTTTGGAGCTTTATAGAGAATGTGATTATTTTTGGAGCGAATCTCAACCCGATAACCATCAATTCCTACTACTTGATACACAGCTTTACTCCATTTAGCTGCTTCTTTGTCAAAGTTCTTTTTCTTAAGACGGTAGATAACACTACTACCCACACTCAACTTATTGTCAAGCTCTTGCATAGTATTTTTGTTGCGTTCCAATTCAGATTCTATAACCATCCCTTTTGCATCATTTGGTGTCATACCAATTGCACGATGAACTGTATTATTGTAGTTAGACACGACGTCATCAAACAGCTTATTAGTAAGCTTCAAATGTTCCATCTTCATAAGACGCTGCTTTAAAGTTATGTTGAATCTCTCAATTTTACCCATGATTGTATGATCCCCAGGCTCATTATTATAGTGCTCGATTTTTTTTCCGTTGAAGTAGTCTTGCACTTTCTTATTCATGAACTCCGTGCCATTGTCTGACGTGATTATATCAACTTTGTGTTTCTTTACAAGTGTCTTGAGAGCAGTTAAAACTGTCGTTGCTTGTTTATTGGTCAATATTTTGGCATAACCAAGCCGCGAATTGATATTGACTGCCGTTAAAATTGGTTTTGTTCCAAGACCCTGCCAAAAAGCTAAATCGATCTGCCAAGAATTCGGATTTGGAGATGAAATATTAAAATCAGTAAAGCGGCTCTTTTGTTCTTGGTATCGTTGTATATCAACTTGGTTAGAAAACCATTCTTTGACGGCTTTTAAAGTTATGGATTTATCAATTGCCTTAGCCTTTTCGTATAGCTTTTGAATGCCAACATATCCTGTCTTAGGATCGTAGTATAGTTTTTTAAGTAGCTCTGCCATTTCTATATGTTAAGAAGGATAGTTGTAATTCCATCTGCAAGAACTTGGCGCTTATCGTAGTAATAATTGAGTGCTGTCTTAGTTTGGCTGTAGGTAATGATTGACTTAGACTCTTTACTGATACGGAAGCCTTTGTTCATTCCTGTGAGCGTAATACGGTCACGGACAACTGCTTCAAATCCGTCAGGATTAAGAACGTCGCTGTTGCTACCACGACCTTGCTGAACTCCCTTCGCCGATATCTTAACCTTGTAAATTGAGTCAGGTAGATAGCAGATGTAGTTTTCGGAGCTGAGACTAATCATAGCATCGCCACGCCACTCATCTTTAAATAGACCCGGTGCTCGGCGATCATACTTAGCTACTTCATCGTTGTAGTCGCGAGGGAACCAATTGTACTTGTTCTCTTCGAAATGCTGACGAAGTTCAGGCTTAATCAGATTGGGAAACAGATTATCATCGCTGAAGGCAATGTAAGCACTATCTGTGTCCATCTCTTGGTATTGGAAGTCGCTACGATCAAAGTAGAAATCGATGCAGTCGTAATAGAACTGGAGCATGCGTAGCTTAGCAAGCTGATAGATGGCAATCGAGAGGTGAATCGGATTGGAAAGCTTGATGCGACGCTTCTTCATTGTAAGCTCATACGCCCCATTAAGCTCCTCAAGGTTGTGGAACGTGAAGTGCTCTACAAGTGAATCGACCTTCTCAGGATCAGTCTCATACTTAACCTGCTTATGCTTTGACATGTCCATGCCTGAGCGGCCGAAAGCACTGTTGCCAACAAGCTTCATCATCTCGGCGATCATAGCTTTACTTTTATCTACATCTCCCTCACGGCGTGCATCCGATATTGCTTCCATGAAAGGTTTAAAAGCTTTGTGAGAGTTCGCTTTAATGAAGCAATACGTCTTCGTGATGGTTAGACCATGTTCAAGATACCACTTCAATAACGGGGTGTAGATGAGAATCTGCTTGCTGAAGTAGCTACCAATTAGTTTGCGTGCTTTCTTCGCCCCGTTGGCCCCCTTCGCCACGTTGTATTCAAACATGTGTTCGCCAACGATGTTCTTATCACTCGGGTCGATTTCAATGTTCTTGAAAATGGGGGTCATCTCAGAGAAGTAATCCTTGAGGTGTTCCGGCGTCTCAATGTCGCACTCGAGAAAGCCAAATACCTTGTCATTCTTAATGTCATCAATAATGCCGTCATATGTGTCAATGGTTGTGAGGCGTCCACAAGGCATCTCATTTCCAAGAGCTCAGAGGTATAGAGCGTTTGCATCGTAGCCGATGACCTTCTTACATAGCTTCGCACCACGAATTAGAGTTTCGTTGCGCTTGGCATAGCGATTGAAGATAATCGAAGGACCGCCAGCAATGTTGGCTTTCATTTTACGATAGATCTCTGCCTCTTCTTCATCAATCGAAAACACCAAT
>JAADYG010000875.1:0-12714 GCA_023338115.1 Phytopythium boreale | reverse complement strand
GACCCCACCAAAAATGGGTTTTTCTTCGTTGCGTAAAGTCGATTTTGTCTTTTGCAATTCTGGTTGTTGGAGACTGTTTCTATTTGGTTTGCGCGTATTTTGGGCGTTTCAGCTGTTCTAAATCACAATGGTTTGCCCAAACACACAAAAAAGTCGAGTGCGTCTATAATTCTGGCGCGCACTGTATGTTGGGCGGCTTGCCAGTGAGCTACCTGTCAACAAGCCCGAGTTTGCTGTTCTTCCGCCTCGCTTTGCGTTGTACTGCGACGCAGCAGCGCAGGCTGCAAGCGAAGTGATGCCTGCACTCTGGAAGCGGGCTCCATCAGTTGCTCTACTCTGCTTGGCGTCTGTGGTGTAGCGCTGTCGGAAAATTTCCGGCAGCCATCCACACACGCGCCCGACGCTGACTAACGGAGGGGGTGCTCCGATGTAGTCGAATGCTTACGTTGTGTAGTGGACTCCTGGCCACGATCTCGCTGGCAGTGACCACGTGTACGTCACTGGTTGGAACTGGGGGAAAGCCGCGGCGTGGAAATCTTCACTCCGCGGCGATGATACTGCGACTCTTCGACGTCTGCTGACGGTCGTAGGCCACCCCCTGCCAATGTAGCTCAGGGCTGGAACTAAATAACCAAACCTATTCCGTTGACCTTAACGCTCCCCTTGAGCGTGCGACTTGGATGAGAAGCGAAGAGAAGACCAAAGAAGGCGAAAAGACTTTTGTACTTCTGCGTAAAATCACGACTGAGCTCTCCCTGACCACTCGTCGGTGTTCCGGACATACCCTCCTTAATTGTCTCTCTGTCATCTAGCCTTACCTGCCGCGTTGCCACATCGTGATCGTGATCGATGGTCGATGATCGTGATCGTGATCGATGATCGTGATCGATGCTCGTGATCGATTGGTACAGTGTACCCATTGGCGTATGTCGTGGTACGGGCGGATCCAGATTGCGATATCTTGCCCCATCACCCCCCGGCGGTCCAAATTCTTCAAGAACTTCACCACACGTCTGTTGTTTACCACGACAAGTACATGGAGAACGCCTTGCCAACGTCATACTCGCTCAAGCAAGCGTACTACTTCTGCAACACCACGTTGGATTGGTGCGTTGAGGTGGTGTGGGTGTTGTGTAGCTCGTGTGTGTTGGTTGTCGTCGTGGTGTGTGTTTGAATGTCGTGCGACACGTGTTATGCCTGAACGTTCGGTTTTGGTACGGCATGTTTGTCGCCATTGTGATCGATCCACGATCGAAACATGGCCTCTCTCACTGGGGGCAGCGGTCGCCACGTGACCGACGTCGACACGTGACACCGCCACACCAGTAGGGGGCCCCGCCCCTACTGGTTCTCTCCGGTTTTTGCCTTGCCATGCTGATGGAATCCATCAGCGCGACGATCACGCTGTGGCGCGCGCGACGACCCGCGGTGCACTTATGAGCGAAATGCCCGGTGCGGCCACACGTAAAGCACTGTTGCTCGTGCTTTGGCTTTCGGGACTGCTGCTGTCGAGACGCGACAGCAGCCGTGGAGAGATCCATCGGCTCTGACTCATCGGCCCGCGGCCGATAGCGCCGATGCTGCATGGCAGAGTACTCTTCAGCCTGCCGCAGGCTGAAGTCCTCGCCGAAAGCGATGTCGATCGCTTCCTGCAGCAACTTCGGATAAACCCGGAAGAGGTGCGACTTCACGGGTCCATCGACGAGACCTTTCATAAAGGTCACGACCTTCGTGGACTCCGTGAGTGGCTCACTCACGATGTTCGAAGCAAGGTAACGCGCTTACTCCGCGTAAGCATGGATGTCCAGCTTACCCTGCTTCAGTTCGAGGAACTGAGCCCTCGATCGGAGCTCACTCTGCGCGGGCTCGAACGCCCCGCGCAGCTCATGCTTGAACTCGTCGTTCGTGCTGAAGCACGTAGGTTCCGCGAGCCTACGCCCGTAGGCCAAGCGACGCGCGCTGCTGGCAAGGCAGCTCATCGCATACATGACTTGGACCGTCGGATCGGTGATCTGACGAAGAGCGATGGAGTCTTCTAGCTCGACGAACCACCGAAGCAGTGGTTCGTTCTTCCTCCTATGGTAGGGAAGAACTGATAGCTTGACGGACGTGCCCGCACTCCGTCGGCAGCAGGAGCGGCGCGCTTCTGCTGCGACTGCTCGGGTTCACCCAGCATGAACCCGCGAATAGCAGCCAGGTGCTGGTCCTGCGTCTGCGATCGCAGCATTGCTGCGACCGAGTTCTCGCCAATGATTGCTGCCAATCGCTGGAACGCAGACCACTCCGCATCCGAGAGGTGCATGTACGCCTCTCGGGTAATCATGTGGGTACCGTTGGACGCGGACGCGTCCATCGGCAGGTTCTCACCCGCGTGCTCATCCATATTGAGCACGAAAAAGAGTCGGTCGTTGGACGGACTACAAAGTGCTACCAGGTGTAACCGGGTGAAGCTTTACGCTCGGTTATTTAGGCTTACACAGGCGCTGTGTGAGGAAGCGAGACTCTTTATGTTAATCTGTACGAATTACGAACAGATTTCCAATAAAAGGGTTTTAACTTTGGCGCAAATTGAGAACTGTATTGACGATTTTAGCGTCCCGTCTGGCGGTGCCAGACGGGCGCAAGGTCCCTAACCTCTACTAATCTATATATGCATTCTGGAAGGCACTCACAAATGGTCGTGAGCGCCCCAAGCGAAAGAACAACTCTGATTGGTAGAAATCAGAGACTTTCTACCAATAGGAAAACTGGAAAGGGGTTGGACAGCTAATGGGTGGCTGTCCGCACTGAAGCAAGGACTAGTGTGGTGTAGACTAATCCTGTTAGGGACTGGACCGAACGTAGTGTGCAAACACTACCTTCAACGTACAGCGTTGTGCTGTACCGGACAGCGTACCCCGGGTACGCTGCGTGTAACCCTGATACATGGACGCAGCCACATTGGCGCGCGATCAGAAGGAGCGCGAGCTTGTCGATGCGTCGGTTGTGTGTCAGCGTCTCCAAGATCGCGCTATTGCCGTCTTCACGGCCGCCAACGCCACTGTCTACGCCCTTGGCCAGGCCGGGCTCGCCCTGGAGGAGGAGCTGGGCTTCCCCGTCATCACCCCGCCTCCCGCCAGCTCTGCGTCGTCGCAGAGTCGAGCATCGTAGGTCGTCGGCCCGCCGGACAGTCTTCCGGGTAGAACGGGCGCTGGATCCAGCCCGTCCAGCACTCCGTCTCGGACTCCGCGGGCGGCCGCCCGGAATGCGTCGGCGATCAACGCGGTCCTCGCCTCTGACATCGTCGCGTCTCGCTCTGATCCGGTGCGTAATGTTGCTTGGTGGTCTCTAGGTGATGTGATTTCTGCTCACTCTGCCCTTACGTCTCTTTTTTGCAAAAATTGGACAGGGCTCTCCCATCGACTTGACCGGGAACGATCCCGGGCTTGGATCGTTCTTTCCCAACTCCGCGGCGGGCACATCCTCGTCCGTCACGTCTGGCCGTCCCACTGGTGGCCGATCCATCGTTGCCCGTGGGATTCCCCGTGGATCTGGCACGAGTGGAGGTGCCAAGTCTGCTGGCGGTTCGTCTACCGCGGCGCCATCCGCGGGCAAGTCCAAGGCGAAGGCGTGACCGCCGCCTGCGTCGAGCGCACATGCAGGCGGGGGTTCAAGTGACAACGCGTCGCCGCCTGCCAAGAAGTCGAAGGTGATCGATCCCGCGAGACGTCTGTTGTTGGCGCTCGGCCTGTCGCGCGCTCATCTAGCCCAGAATGATCTGCCGCCCGTGCCGTTCGGCGAAGAGCCGTCCGTCGAGACACGCTTTGGGCCGTGCGACCACCATAGCTGGCCGTTCATCGAGCCTGAGCCGATGGATGAGGCGCGCCGCCGGCAGTTCTCCTTGTCACAGCTCCTGAGCCTGATCGAGTCGATCCCGTTCTTTTCGCACACGGTGATCTCGCGTCACGCGTACCCGCGGGTCCTGACCGACAACGGCTTTCCGGAGCTGCCGCCGTCCCAGTACTTCTCGTACTTGGATACCGAGCGCTGGTTGGCGCTGCAGCGGCAGCTGCCCAAGACGCCGACGACATTCACGGTCAACAGCGGCCCACGCAAGCTGGCCGACTTCTGGGGGCGCCTCCGCACGTTCAACGAGACGAACGTCCAGTGATTCTGGGAGCGTACTCACCACTTTGTGGTGGACGTTCAGACCTCCGAGGACCGGAAGCAGCGCAACTCGCACACGCGCGGCCCGTGGGAGACGCTGTTGAAGTCGATCGTCTCGCTGATCCGCGAGAGCGTTGTCAACATCGACATCTTGTTGGAGCCCGCGCTCTCGCGCTGTGCGTACCCGCCTCTGCCGATCTTCCCGCCCGAGATATCTCTTGTGGCGATCGAGAACTTGGTCCAGCAACTGGACGCCCACTGGCCCGAACGCACCTTCTCGGTTGCGGATTTGGATCTGCACATCTCGTCGCATCCGTTGATCGCCGCGCGGATCCTGTACAAGTTCTACCCAACCTCGGTGGCGTAACTCGGCGCGTGTTTCTCTTGATTCTCCGTCGATCAGCTTGCGTGTTGTTCTCTGCGTTCTCGTCTTAACCCCGTAATACCACGTGATCGACATTTCCCTTCATCTTCTCGTTCACCGTCGCTGCATCTCCACTTGCGTAGATCCACGCTGCTTCTCTGGGTTGGGTATTCCTTCATCATTCTGGTTTGCTATCACTTCTCCCCTTCTCGCCTTCACATCCTCTGCATCTTTTCGTTCGCTCCCTCCGGATGGTCGACGCCGTTTCTTATTCCGATCTTTGCCCATCTTGAGAGCCGACAGCATCGATCTAGAGATCGGAGCGCTCTGCTTCCTCGGCATCAACTGCTTCCATGCGATCACGTGCCTTGCGGCGCTGCTCGAACTCGAAGATCAACGATCCACAGTTGAGAGCATCTTCAGACATCCAGTCGGACGGGTAATCGCCCTTCCAACGTACCAAGTACTCTCGGATCCGGGGTCCGTAGCGCGTTCGCTTCACGAAGCGTCGATCCAGGATTGCCTCGACCTCGTAGTCGCCGTCCTGCGCTTGGGGCTCTCAGCTGTCTTCGGGCAGCAGCGCCTCGTCGAAGTCGAAACGCTCGGATCCGGCCGTCACCAGTTGCAACTCGGGTCGATCAGAGTAGATCTTGCGTGGCTTGACTCTCGAGACATGTACCAGTGGGAAGAACCGATAGTCTTGACCTCGTGTCTTCAGTCACAGTATGTACTCGCCCACTCGATCGGACACTCTAAAAGGACCATGCCATAGGTGCGCCAGCTTGCGCGCGTACCCGGGCTTGGTTCGATCGAAGTAGAGCCACACTTGCGATCCGACAGGGATCTCTCGGTCTCCGCTCACGGCCTCGTTAGCATCCTCAACTCGGTCGCTCATCGCAACTCGCAGGAGCTCGTTGGCCGCTGCACGAGCGAGGTGTACTCTCGCTGGATCTTGTTACGCCACGCCTTCGGGTTACTCGCGCTGATCCCTGGGTCGCATCGCGGAATCACCGTCTCGAGCGTGGTCCTTGGATCCCAGCCGTATGGAGTCTCTTGTCGGGTCCGGTCAAACGCAATGTTCAATGCGAACACCAGGCGTTCTGCATACTCGTCCCAATCACGCTGCTCCTTGTCTTGGACGTACATCTTGATCGCTCTAGTGATGGTACCCACTATGCGTTCGGTCATCCCGTTCGCCTGCGGTCGATACGCCAAAGTAGCCCTGCTCTGCTGGCCGATCAGTCGATTGAACGCCTTGAACACTTCGGACATGAAACTGGGCTCTCGATCGTGGCGGATCACTTCGCTAGCGCCAAAAACGACGGAACACACAGCGTTCGTACGCCTCCGCGACGGTCTGTGCCTCACGGTTTGGGTTGGCTGAGACGATGACATAACCGGAGTGCTGATCGATTCACACGAGGAGCTCTGTGTTACCGAGATGCGACTTAGGCAACGAGGGGATGTGATCCATGCCGATCATCTGGAACGGGTAGCTCGCCACGATGTTCCCCGGCGATGTACCGTGGATCCGAGGCCGCCCCTTGCCCGTCTCGCAGTCAGGGCACGATCCGACGTACTGTTGGACCGATTTGTGCAAACCACACCAGTGGAAATACTGCGAGACCTTCTCGTACGTCCTCGACACGCCTTGGTGTCCACCGACCAAGCTGGCGTGATAATGATGCAATATCTCATCATGCAACGTCGTCGGCGCAACCAATTTGAACTGGATCTCTCGCCCGTAACCGTGTCTTCGCCTTCGCTTGCCAACGAAGAATAGCAGGCCGTCTTCGTCCACTTCGTATCGATCGGCGATCTTCACGCAGTCGTTCACGTCCTTTTGGATGAGACCGTGGACCTCGCCAAGTAGATACCGCTTTAGGTCGTGGATCCATTTCTCTTCGTCCTGAGCGCGACGGATCCGGTCGGCGTGTACAGCTTGCGCAGCGAGGAAATCTGCGACCTCTTTCGTTCGCTGTGTTGTTCGGCGCGTCGCGACAACTATCATGGCTTCAGTTTTCTCGGTCTTCGCTATGAACACCTCGCGGAGCTTGTTGAGCGTGCGTAGATCTTCGAACTCGTCGGCTGGCACCGTACCGCCCTCTTCTCTCTGCATCGTCTTCCCCGTGATGTGATCGGCTGCCGCGTTGTACTCACGCTTAACGTGTACGAGCGTGAGTGCGTCAAACGCTTCGATCTCGCGCACGGCGTCGATTCAAAGCAGCTTCAGTCCTGGGGAATGGCACTCAACCTCCCCTCTGAGTTGCTGGATCAAACGAGAATCTCCACATACGATTACCCGACGAAGGCTATGGCGCTTAGCGAGGCGAACGCCCAGGATCAACCCGCGGTACTCCGCTTCGTTCACCGTCGCGTCGGGGGAAAACTCTGTCTGGGCTTCGATCACGGACCATTCGGGCAACTTCCACAGGATAGCAGCGTACGATCCTCGACTGCGCTTCGGTTTTGCAGAGCCGTCGAACGAGATCACATACCCTTCTTCGCCTGGTCCGATCGACGGGAACGGAGTGGCGTTGATGAGCCGGCGTACCGATTTTCGAGGTCGGATCGACTCCAACATAACATCGGCGGCTCTGGCTGGGGTCACAGACGAGACGATCAACCCGCACAGTTCGTCTTCACCCTTGCGTGTCTTCTCAACAACGATCTCCCATGGAGAGAGCAGAGCAGCCCACTGTTGAAGCCTCCCTTGTAGCCCCTTTGATCGAAAGAGCCACGCCAGTATCGAATGGCGGGTGATGACGCGGATCGATCTCCCGACCACCATGCTGTAGCATAGATCGATGACCTTGAGCACAGCGAGCACTTCCTTCTCGACCGGGTCGTACCGGACTTCGTGGTCTTTGAGCACACAGCTTGCGAAACGCACTGGCATCCAGACGCCGTCGTGTTCTTGCAACAGCGACCCAGCGATCGCCCATTCGCAAGTATAGACTACGATCGCGATCTCCTTCCTTGGATCGAAGTGCTTCAGCAGTGGGGTGTTGACCAGCTTCTCCTTCAGACGCTCGAACACCTCGTGCTGCTTCTCGAGCGCGTCCATCCCCTGCTTGAAGTCGCCTTCCGTGAGCTTGTATAGGGTCGCTGCGTACACCCCAAAGTTCTCAATGAACTTGTTGTAGTAATTGAGCGACCCCAAGAACGACTGCATCCCTTTCAGCGATCGAGGGAACGGCAGGTCTCGCAACGTCTCTAGGTTCTTCGGATGAGCGGCCAGCCCCTTTGCGCTGACTTCACGGCCTAGATACTCGGCTCTCCGCTTTCCGAAGTAGCTCTTTGGGGCACTAATCAACAGACCCCACTCGTCGCAGGCCTCTAACAACGATCGCACCATGCTTCACAGGCCGTCCCAGGTCTGCGCCCCATGAGGATGTCGTCGATATACGATCGACGCTGGATTACCGATCGTTGCTTGATCGGCGCTGGGGTGCCGTCCTTGAACATGTTCGCGTTCGATCGGTGTCGATCCTTGTCCGTGAGCTTGAGAATACCGTATAACGCGTTGTCAATCAGGCGTTGGTAGTTGCGGAGCGTTCTTGAGCCCAAAAGCCATGCGGGTCCATTGGAACAGACCGAAAGGCGTCACGAAAGCTGGAACCTTCTTGGCCCGCTCGGTCATCCGCGCTACCCAGAAGCCACTCGCCATATCTAGCGAGCAGAACCAGAGCATAGCGTCCATGTTCTCGAGCAGATCGTTGACCAACGGCATCGGATACACCATCATCTTCGTCATCCCGTTTACGACTCGATAATCGATGCAGAGCCGGATGTCCACGCCGTTCTTTTTCAGAATCACAACGATCGGGGACGCCCATGGTGACTCCGACACTTCGATGATCCCCGAGCCTAGCAATCCCTTCAGGAGCTGGAACAGCTTCTCGAGAATCTCGGGAGGAAGCTTCCGCACGCGCTGCGCAACTGGCTTCGCCCCTTGTACATCGATGTCGCAGACCGCCCCCTTGGCCGGCGGTGGTAGCGCGTTCCCTTTGCCGATGAGCAGGTGTCGTTTCTCCCAAATGATGTCCTTCATCTTGGCGATCTCGTCTTTGGTGTTCACGTCGGCGTCACCCACTTGCACGTCGTCGCGTTTGACCGGTTCGTCCAGACTTACCTCAGGCTCTGGGATGACCGCTAGCTCTTCCGCTATGTCTTCTGCGTACAGGTCGGACCCCTCATGTACGAATACCGTTTCGTCCATCCCGGATTGATCCACTCCCATCTCGCTGACCGACGTCACTGCAAGGAGCCGTATCGCTGGCCGATTCGTCCCCTTTGGCTCGTCCGTGGCTTCCGGCAAGGGTGAGTGTGATTCCTCCGCTTCGCACTCGAGTGTTGTCCCTTCGGATCGATCTGCAATGAGATGTCCGAGAGTGTCGTCAGATGACCCATCCGCCTGGCCCGTCCTCAGACTGTGCCCTTCACTTGGATGGGCAGAGAGCCTTGGATCTTCCTTCGGAGCAGCTGCCTGACGGTCGTTGGGCGAGAGTGGGACATGATGTTCCACTCCATCGCCCCCCAGTGGGCCGGACCAACATTCTCGATCGTGGCTGGTCGCCTTCTCAACGCGGGGTTCCTCCTGCTTGGCAGAGCGAGAATATCCGCCGGCCAAGCACTCGTGGTTCCCTTGGTCGGCGTCACGCGTGGTCGCATGACGTGCCCACACCTGGTGTTCGAGGGCGAGCGCCTCGATCTTCTCCATCGTCGTCTCCAGGCTCCGCCGTAACTCGCCCACCGTTGCGATCCACGATGGTTCGCCACTTTGAGCTGCTTCGAATGGTTCTGGAGCGTTGTCTCCGCGTCCATGGGCCGCTGCGGTGTCGCTTCGCTCCTCGAGGTCCGTCCCCACTGTCGCCGCGTCGTCCGATCGACTCACTAATGACAGCCACCCGGGGTGCAGCCTGACCGGTACGATCGACACCACTGGCGAGCTGGTCTCTTGCTATTGTCTCTCCTTCGACGGCTGTCTTGACGTTTCTAGCCCCTTTCTGATCATCCGGCTTGGTCTCACGGCCTGTCGGGTCACCTCACTTAAAGATCGCCGTCGGCTTTGGGTACGATCGACGTTCAACTGCGGGAGGAAGACTCACGATGTACTTGGCTTCCGCTCGCGCTTTGCGGCTGGCGAAGATCGGGTCCGACGTAGCCTCGAAAGCGAGCGTTTTCCACTCCGCGTACCGCCTCGATCTACCTGACACGAAGCCCGGCAGTCGTGGTACGTTGTCACTGCTCAGCCACATGCCGATCGACGCGTCCCCCGCGACTAGAACCACTTCTTGTGACACGTCGGTGATCTCGACCGCGATCGGCCTGCCATTCCTAATCCCATGTATAATTGTAGGTACCCAGCCCTATCCACGGCGTACCCACAGGCGCCTTCGATTCCAGATCGGGAGGTCGACCACATGCGTCCCTCCTGGCTCGAGCCAGACCGTCTGCTGTGGGGTGATGATCTGCGTGCCAGCATCGAAGATCATCCGCCGGCGCCCCTCGCAAGGTATGCGGATCTCGTCGGGCATGCAGACCGACTCGTCCGCGACGTCCAACCGGATCCTTGCCGACCGCATGAAGTCCGTTCCCAGGATCAGGTCCGTGTTGCCGAGCTTCCCGACCCAGAGCGTGAAGAAATACACCAGGTGACCAGCTAACGTGACCTTGATCGTCGCTTTTCCTTCTGTGTGGTAGGTGATGCCTCCCACCCCTGTCGCGTTGGTGGCCTCCGACGTTTCGATCTCCGCTCCAATATCACGCGCAATTTTTGGATCGATGATAGACATGTCAGCCCCTGAGTCCATGAGAATCTTCGCCCGTTGATCGTTCACCGCAGCTTGTACGATGGTCTGAGGGGGAACTCGCTTGGACTCGTTCCAGTACCCACGTTTCTCGCCTGGGCACAGGATCAACGACTGCGACAGACGATCGTAGTCCGACCGAAGACGGGCGACCCTCTGCACCATGTGATCGTTTGCATCAACAGGTACATGTATTAGATCTTGGTCTTCCGCCGTGTCGTTAGCCCTCGAAACACTGCTAACCGAGCCCTTGGTCACATATGCATAGATGCAGATGGGAGATCGCCTGGCGCGTACTAGCTCCCCAGCTAGCAGGCGATTTCGTTTAACCACTTCTCCACGTCTGGAGGCAAGATCCCAGCGTGCTGGGACAGCTTGTACCAAATACGAAGGCGGTTGACCATCTCTTCCAGCGGGCACTTCCCACGGTCGTGCACCTTCCCGCAGCCGTTGCAGACTCGGAAACAATGATCCGATGGGTGATCGTGGCGGCCGCAGTGCTCACAAGTGAGACGACACCAGCAGTCGAGGTCGCGATGCTTCCTCGGGCCGTAGTGCGTACAGGGTCCGTCTTGGGCGTCTCGATCGTTGCGATTGTCTCGGTTTCGGACGTTCGCCTCTTTGAGATCGACGGGGTCGCACGAGTTGTTCGTCGCTGCGAACATGCGGAGGATCTGTTTGGTCTGCGACCGCTGTGCCTTCGACAACGTCGGCTCCTCTTCGTCACTTCCAGGGCTCCGCTCGTTCGCACTGGATCGATGACTTTGCTCGCTTGAGTCTGAGTCAATCTCCGAGTCAGAAGAGTCGGATTTATGACCGTTGCCGCCAGACTCGGATTGGTCCGATGCGGCTTGCTGGCGAGACCCGCGTCGATCCGTGATCGGTGAACGGCTCGAACGGCGATCGGGTCGTGTCGGCTTTTTCGTGGGCACGAGTGCTTCGATCCGGCGCTTGGACCGGTCGGGTGATGTCGCTCTTGATGATCGGGGTTCGGCGCACTTTCCGCTGTCTCGTCGGCTTGCCTTGGCCTTCGGATCTTCGTCTGGGACGAACTTCTTGCGCTCCTCAGCTCGGCGCATTTCGGTCAAGACCTCCTTTAACGTCTCCACGTCTCGGATACACAATGGCGTGAGCGTCTTCACAAGTTCGCGGTCTTGCACCAAGTTGAGGAAGTGTTGGACGTGTTCCTTCCCTTCCTTTCCGCTCTCGTACTCCCGATTGGCCCGTCTCACCTGTGCATTCAGACGGTAGAGGTAGTCGACGAAATCCTCGGTCGGCATACGGCGCATCTCGTGGTACTTGTGAAGAAGTGAGATGGCGTCTCCACAGAACTTGGTCTGGAACGCAGCGAGTAACGTCCTCCACGTGGCCTTGGTCGAGGTCTTCAGCTGGCGATACCAGTTCTTCGGCGGTCCCTCGAGCAGTGAGGGAACTCCATGCACATCTGATCTGTGGTGAGATCCTCGCGCCGGAAGGCCGCTTTGGTCTTTGACAGCCAGTTCCTCGCCTTAGCTTCGCTTCGATCCTTGTTGCTAAACGCCTTCAGGTCAGAAATCGCCGACGATCGGAAGCGTACGGACGCAACTTCGCGAGGCGGGGGGCTCATATCCCACAAAGATGTCCGACTTATCATCGACGATATTGGTCAATCGAGCACGATCGCTTCGGGATCGACCGCGATCTCGCGCGCGGTCGGACACTAACGGCGTCGATCGCTGGCTGGAAGACTTGGACTTCGTCGACTCTCTTGTCGATCGCTTCTCCGTCCGAGCTGCCTGCTTCTTCCTATGCGCCTTGGGTGCGTCGGTCCCCGACTCCGCGCCCGAATCGTCCTACTGATCTTCGTCTCTCTCGGATCTGTCTTCGTCGGTGGACTCCAGGGCCTTAACGATGAACGATCGGCGTAGCGCCTGAGCACTTTGGCGGTCGGGACACCTTCGGGGTAGTCTGCGCGGGACAATTTTCGGCAGTCACAGCACGGCGCGTTGCCGCCTCCATCGCCACGGTGGTCGATTGTAGCTGATCTTCCAGCTGGCGCACTCGAGTCCGTTGGGTCTCGGCTTCCTGGCGTAGGCGCTCGAGATCTTCGGCTTGCAGGCCTGTTGCTTCCAGCACCAGACGCTTCGCCGTCGCGATAGTGTGCGGAGCCGGTGCTTGTCCCTTCGGATCTGTTGAAGGTCAACCGGTATATCGGTAAGTACCGGTTTGTGGCAATGACCGACACTCACCGCCTCTACAAGCATTATGCTATTGTCTACCCTGCATGTTCATGGGACGTAGGACACGTGCCACATGATTGTGGGTGCAGGATCTGTTTCTGATCCTGCACGTGTCATTTGCTGATCGGCTGGAACAACTCAGGAATCCAGTGGACAATCCAGTAGAAGATTC
>JAADYG010000874.1:0-12735 GCA_023338115.1 Phytopythium boreale | reverse complement strand
TGTAAAATGACGCGAAATGGGGCAGGTGGTATATCAATCGTCTTGGTTTTTTATGAGCTTTCTTCTCATATAACTCTTTTTGCAAAACGATTTATGACAGATTCGGACCCGACCTCGTTTATACTTCTGCGCAGGACTGTAGTAACCACATTTGGCTACTTTGTACCTCAGAAGTAAAGAGTAACTAGTAACCTCCATAACCTCTGTAAACCATAACCGTAACCTCGAGACTTCCACCAGTCAAAAACCGGCCCGGCGATAGTGAAAATGGCGGTGCCAACAGACGCCGCGACGGCTGCGAATGGCGCGGCCTCTACGCTCGAGGCGCGCGTGTTCGTGGGCGGTTTGCCGGCGGAGGCGACGGAGCGCGACCTCCGCGACCGGTTCGCGCGGTTCGTGGCGGACGTTGCGTCCTCCGTGGAGCTGGAGCTGGAGCTTCTGCCGACCAAGGCGCCGTGGGCGCCGCGCAGTGCCCACCGCGGCGTCGCGTTCCTGATGCTCACGGGCAGTGGCGCGGGCGACGCGCGCGACAAGCTCGTCAAGACTTTTAACCGCACCAAGTGGCGCGGATCCGTGCTGCGCGTGGAGCCCGCGCGGCCGCACTACTTGGAGAGACTGCGCCAGGAGTGGCAGGCGCAGAGCACTCGCGCTTCGACTGCTGCTACTGCTGCTCCTGCTTCGACCACTGCAACCGGCCCAAGCGACAAGCCGATGCGAGTGGCTGTGCCGTTTGCTGGGAAGCGCAGGAAGATGTTCGACGAGGCGGTGGGGGGCGA
This sequence comes from Phytopythium boreale, assembly GCA_023338115.1. Taxonomy (NCBI): domain Eukaryota; phylum Oomycota; class Peronosporomycetes; order Pythiales; family Pythiaceae; genus Phytopythium; species Phytopythium boreale. The sequence continues at coordinate 11,959 of JAADYG010000874.1, read as the reverse complement.
ACGCCTGCTGGATGAGTACGAAGCGGAGCAGGAGGAAGACATTGATGATACTGGCGGCAGCACGAGCCAGGACGACGAGTCCGGTGACGAGGAAGAAGAGAACGACAGCGGCACCGGTAGTGACGATGCTAATGACGCGAGCTCGAGCGGACAGGAAGAGGAAGCCGGAGACAGCGAAGAAGAAGAGCAGGAGGCCATTGGGGAGGACGACATTGAGCAGTTTGTGCGGCAGATGGAGGCCGAGGCGTCACCCGTAGCGGTGTCAGCGGAGCGCAGTGAGCGCGCTACAACTAGAGGCGATGGCGAGGACGACGAGGCCGCGAGGGCGGAGGCGAACGCGCGTCGCGTGGCGGCGCTGGAGGCGCGGCAGCAGCTGCGGCAGCAGAAGGAGGAGCAGCAGCGCTTGCTGGTGGCGGCCGCGGTCTCTACCGGTACCAAGAGCAAGAAGATCACGTTTAACGACGACGGAGAGGCGCAAGAGCACCATGATGACAGTGACGAGGAGCCGACGGATCGCAACTCGAGCGGCGAACGACTTGTGACGGACTGGCTCGACTCGGACTCGGAGAAGGAAGGCGACGGCGAGGACGAGGAAACAGTCAAGGCGATGGACCCGGAGGACCGCGAGCTGTTGTCCTTGCACTCCAACTCGAAGAAGAAGTCGACGCTCGACTTTTTCACCGACAAGGACGACCAGGAGAGAGGAGATGCCAACAAAGAAGAAGACAGCGACGTGGCCAAGGCGTTCGCTTTGCGACCCGAGTTCCTGGGCGAGAGCGGTAAGAAGCTGTTCGAGATGCAAAAGCGGTTCGGCGGCGACCAGCGCTTCCGTCTGGACGCGCGCTTCATGGAAGAGGACGAGTTTGCCGCGGGCAACGACGATGCAGTCGACGACGATGAAGCAATGGACGAACAAGTCGGGGAGATGCAGACGTTCCTGGACGAGGACGGACGCGACGACGCGGCTGCTCGCGAACTCGCGTGGCAGGCGGAGCAGGACACGGCGCTCGCTGCGATCGAGAAGCTGTTTCCGGACCTCGACGTGGCCAAGATCAAGCACCGACTGCGCGTTCAGGCCACCAAGGACCCGATCAAGGAGGCATCGTGGATGGGCCGCATGAAGCGCTATGATCCGCGCGATGCCAACTCGCGACGCGAGTTTGAGATCAGCAAGGAGGACGCTACAGGCCAGCAGAGTCGCGCGAACGACGACGCCGAGGGCGATGACGCGGCCCGGCGCAAGACTGAGCGCGAGAACAAGCCCGTGCTGGTGGGTGGCGACCGGTTCTTCGCTACGTCAAACAGCCTTGGTAGTTTGTTCACTCGCGTGCGCAAGAATTCGGAGGACGGGATGGAGGGCGAGGCAGCGCTCGACGGCGTGTTTGGCTTTGGCAACAAGGCTGACGGCGACGGCAACGCTAGTGCAGATGCCACTGAAGCGGACGGCGCGTCAACATTCAAGCTCAGCTCGCTGTTCGACTTCCCGGTGGAAGACGAGAAGAAGATCGCGTCCATGGGCGAGTCGCTGCTGGAGCAGGACGATGAGCATGAGGAGGACGCGCACAATGAGCCGTGGCACTTTACGCAGGGGTTCCAGGACGCTGAGGACGCGCCGGAGGGCGAGGAAGACGTCGAGACGGACGGCGAGGGGGACGACACCGCCGCTGACGATGATACCACCAAGAGAAAGACCAAGAACAAGAACAAGCGCAGTCTGGAAGACTTCCTCGCGTTCGGGCGGACGTTCCTTCGTAGCGATAGCGGCGACAACGACGGCAAGGAGTGGGCCGAGCGCCGGAATAAGCTGACGCTCGACTTCAAGCGCAAGCGGCGCGACGCGCTCAAGACCAAGAAGAAGCAGCAGCAGCAGCAGTTCGCCAAGCAGAAGAAGCCACGCCGCGTGTGATGTGCTTGTAGTAGTAGAACGCGCCTGTTAGAATGATCCGAGACGGCGACAAGACGCAGTGGTGGCTGTAGCGGTGACTCCTGTTGCATGATGTGAAGTATATAAAGGTTCCTCTGGCTGACGATAGATTCGCGGCGTCGTCGATGGTGGACGACCGGGCCGAGTACCAACGGACAGTCCTCGTCGCGATCGACGTCGTCATCGTCTCCGGCGGCTGCAGCACCCTCCAGTTCCGGAACAACTGACGCTCCGTGGACTTTGCCGCTTCCCCTCTCCCCGACATTGCTCTCGTCCTCTGGCGAACGCGGTCGCCCGCCGAGCATGCGGTCGCAGAACAACACCGTGTGTCCGTCCCACGGCCGCGACGCGCACGGCTCGACGCGATCGCCGACGATCCGCCCGACGACCACGAGGTTCCGACGCGCTCTAGAGCCCCACCACTTGGCCTCGTGGTGCACGAGCGCCTCTGATCCTGCACTGCCAGTCTCGACGTCCGATTGGTGCGACCGCAGCAGCCCAAAGGCCTTGAGCGCCTCGCGCGAGTACAAGAGTCGGCCGTCGCGCCACACATACCCGCTGAGCATGACAGCTCGAAACTGGTCGGCCAGCGCGCTGTCGACGCTGTTGGGCGCTGCGAGCACACGGATCGTCCCGAACCGGAAGTATACGACGACCAGCGCTCCGATGGCACGGACGCCCAGGATTATGCCGGCGAGTCCGATGACCACGGCCCCGTGCGCGACGAGGCTCCAGACGTAGAAGGACACGGCCTGCGCGGGCTTGAGGGAGTCCTGGAACCGCGAGTGGTTGAGCGCGTCGAGGTACCGGTGCAGCACGCCGGCGCACAGCAGCTCGCCGAAGAATCCCGTCTCGAGGTTGAAGAACACGCGCCGAACCACCAACTGAACGCGCTCGCTGACTCGGATGCACGCCAACTTCTGGGCCTGGCGCCTCTCGAACACGTCAAAGAGCAGCGAAAGCAGACTCGCGAGGTTGTAGCCGATGGAGAAGTACTGCACGCGCACCGCCACGCCGTACTTGGTGATCTGGATGAACAGGTCCGCCATGAGCCCCTCCACCACAAAGTAGAGCACCACCAGGCGCTGCGCAGTGCTCGCTTCGTGCGCAACGAGTCGCGCGCTCTCATGGACGAACACGACGGCTCCGCGCAGAGCAAGCGGCTCGCCGAGGCGCCCGCACCGCTCGCCGAACTGCGCGCACAAGACGAGGCTGCGGTGCAGCACCACCGCGCGGTAGGCGATCCAGACGGCGCCCATGCACGCGTACCAGTACGAGCAGCGTCGAGTTAATGATGAGGTGTCGGCGACGTTTCCACCGGCGTCGTGAGCGAGCGCGGCTCCGTTTAGATCGACCGACCCGAACGCCGTCATGGACATGAACGCCGTCGCCTCTCTCGCGCAGTACAGGCCGAGGCCGCTCGTGTAGAACGCGTAGTACCCGATGGCCCCGTGATAGTAGTAGAGATCCATTGGCCGCGGGCCATCGCCGCCGCCGTCACCACCTCGGCACTCGTCGGGAAGCTCGGAGCGGACGTGCGCTGCGATCGGCGCGCTCGCGTTCGCTCCAAAGCTGTAGAAGCCGTGCGTGTTGTACTGCTCCGTGACGAAGTGGCAGATGGCGCGGCCTCCGTCGCGCTCGACCAAGTGCGTCGGCCACACGTTCCACCAGACGCCGGCGATCATCAGCCCCTGGACCGGACAGCGCGCCTCGAGGTCCGTCGTCTGGCGGACGCTCTCATTGCCGGCAACCAACGCTGGAGGCAGCACGTGCGGGAGCGCGAGCTGCAGCATGGTGCGCAGCTGGAGGCACCATGGGAAGAGCGCGACGAGCGCCCACACGAGCACGAGCCGCCGCTGTGTCGACCAGAATGCCCGCCGAGCTCGCACCCTAATGACTGCGCTGGGACCTCGCCGCTCGATCGGTGAAGCGGCGCTCTGCACCGCCACGACCGTGGTCCTCATCCGTGGAGGCGCTTTGCTGACGGACGAACGAGTGTCATGACGAGGGAGAACAGTAACGTCCCGCAACGGATGCGAGCGCGTCTTGTCGTCACTCTCGAGATATATTTGGCCCTCGTGCTCCTGTGCCCGCCCATCTCACGGTCTAGGCATCCAACGAACACGAGCGAGCGATGCGGCTGTCGTGGCACCACACGTCGTGGTCGGTGGCGCATATTTGAGGCGACAAGCCGCTTGAGTGCTGACGGACTCGTGCCACACAGCCAAGACGCTCAAAATGGATATCACCGAGGTCCGGAAATAGAGCCCGAGCTCATAACGAAGCGGCCGGCAAGACTTGACGCGAGCGACTCGACTAATAGGACCCATCTTCACACACGCAAGGCGCTGTGGCCATCGACATGGGCGCCGCTGTCACCCCTGGGCCGCCGTCCACGTTCCTGATCTCTCCGACCGCGCACGTCCCGGTCGTGACGAGCAGTCGGCGCTGGAGCTGGTGGTATCGCCGCCGCCGAGATCGTTCCGGCAGTTCGCTCCGCCCAGCGACAGTCGTGGCATACCTGGCCGTCCTGTGGCGCATCGTGTTGGCACCGATACTGCTCATCCTGTTCATAATCAAGAGCGACTACATGACGACCGGCGCGGTCTTCATCGGCGCGGACGACGCGTACTTCGCCTTCAGCTTCATGGACGCGGTCATGGTGGGCGCGTGCAACGGCTGCGACCTGGGCTGCGCGCGCGCGTTCGCCGTCCTCTCCGGGTTTGAGCACCAAGCGCTGATCAGTCGGCCAGCGTACGAGATACTCTTCACGACCACGGCAGCGCTGACCGCTCAAGGACTTATCGACCGGGCGCTAAGCACGGAGGCGCTCGCGCTTGCCACTGAACTTGATGCCGGCGGGGACGACTCGTACTGCTTTGCCGGTGTGTCCGAGTGGGGCGTGCCCATTTTGACCATCCCCGGGAGCGCGCAGCAGGTACTCAACGTCATCCGGACGCTGCGGTTGTCAGTCGAGCCGCGGCATCTCCTCGAGCTTGAGCGCTCAATTGTCGACACGTCCTCGGCATGTTCGGGTACGCGGTGGGACCTCCAATCGTTCCTTCACGCGTACTCGTTGGTTCCACCCCCCGGCACGCTCGAGACAGAGGCAACCGCGATCATCTCGGCCGCGACGATGAACGTATTCCCAGAGTACACCGAGTGCCGGCCAGTCGTCTCGGACGGGGAAGTCGCGGCTGCAACGAGTACAAAGCTGGCGCTGGACACGGGCGATGTCGACTTTGCTTCACAGATACCACATGAACTCCACAGCTGCCCGTATTGGTTCACCAGCAGCCTGTCACTCCCATCCGTGGTCGTGTCGACCAACAGTGGCTATGTCACGCAGCCGCACTTCCAGGCCTACTACGGTCGCTGCCGCTTGCGAGAGATCAACGCCTCTGGGGTCTTCGTCGAAGCCGACTGCAGCGTGGACGCGCACTGGGCGAGCTACGGATTGATGCTGCTCAAGCCTGACGACATTCTCGTGTGCGGCACCGACGACGTGTGCGTGCACAACTACTACAGCCCGCTCTGGGAGTACGTGTCCGGCATCATCCTCGACGATGGCAGCGCAGCTTCTTCGACGGATCGGCGCCGGTTCTCGATCGCAGCCAACGTGTTTCGCATTCGCTATGCCGACAAGGTGACGCTGAGCGCGCTCCCGAACATCGTGGTGATCCAGGTGCTGGCCATGGGCGTCGTGAGCCTCTACGAGACGATGGCGCGCCGGCGGTCCGTGCTGCTCACGCAGATCTGGGCGTATCGGTGCCAGACCGGGCACCAGCAGGTCGTGTACTTGGCGCAGATAATATACCATCTCTTCACCACGTCCGACCGCTATTACCTCGGCCTCATGACGGGCACGCTGTCTCCCGAGTCGCTCGCCAACCTCACCTTCTGCTTCTTCGTCTTCTCGTACACGCTCATCAACCTCCTCCGCGCGCGCACGGGCGAGCAGCAACTCGATCGGTACTTCCGCCTGACGTGGGAGATCCTGCAGCTCGGCACCACGGCGCTCGTCGCGGCGTCGCTCTACTACTGCCGCCGCACGTCGCTCGCCTTCATCATGAAGTACAACGGCAAGCTGCTGCGCAAGACCATGGCGCGCGGCGCCGAGCTGTGCGATCTGAGCGACTCGTGCTTCGTCTTCTCCGTCAACCTTGTGGTCGTGCTCACGGTTGTGGTCGCGGCGCTCGGACTCGTCCCGCTGGCCGTCGCCTTCGTGCTTCGGCATTGTCTGCGTCTGCAGCGGCACCAGAGCTGCGACGACGTTGACGACACGGCGCTCACCGGCGGACGTCGGTGGAGCTCAGCCCTCTTGCAGTACCAAGGCATCGTACCTGGCGACAGGATCAGCACCAGATCCAGTAAGCTCAGCGGTGTGCCGCTGCCGCGAACTTCCGGCGCGAAAACCGCCAGCAACACTCCGCCATCGGTCGCGCCGGTGCGAACAACACGAGTCGCGACTCGGCAGCTGACGACCTTCGAGCAGCACTGCCTCGGCACGCACTTCTCGGCGCTCTTCAACGACTGCGAGGACTTTGCCTACGTCACGCGGCGTGGCGTGCGCTACTCGAGCGTCGAGACCGTGCTGCTCAGCGGCTACCTGTTCCACGGCGCGCACATCTACCGCGCGCCGGACTTGGTGCTGCTGCTGCTGCTTGCGCGCGTGCTGCCCGACCGGTTACTGCGCTCGTTCAACTTCGTCTTCGTGTGCTGGCGGATCGACCCGCAGCACCGCACGGTCGGCTACCCGATCGCGTGCACGTGGTACGCGGAGAGTTCGGAGCGAGACAAGCATGCACGCTTGGCTCCGATCCGGTGAAGACAAGTACAATCATGTGATGGCGTGGCGGGAACCGCTTAGGTGGCAGGTTGACAGCACTCCGTTGACGCCTACTGGCTGCCGATGGCCTCCCTTCACCGATGAGGTGGGCGTTGTCGTAGCGCCAGCGTTAGATGGACCCGACTGTTGCAGTACAAACCGCCTCAACTCGGTTACAGAGAGCACCGACGCCATAATTATATCGATCGAGCTGCAACCGATCGTGCCCGTCACTTTACGACGAGACGCAAAAACAAGAGGATGGCGGCCAAGGTCGGCTATCATGTCGTCAGCGGCCGGTGCGAGAGTCGCGGGCCGACCACGATCGTCAAGGTGCGCGCGCGACGCGAGTTCCTGTCAGGTCTGCAGCGCGTTGTGCTCGTGTGGGCGGTGATCACACTGTTTCCTTGGGCGCTTCAAGTGCGCAGCTTCGTTCTCCTCGCGCTGCCGCATTCAGTGCCGCTGGATATGGTCGTCAGCGCATCCGCGCCCCCAGAGACGGCCAACCTCGCGACGCGATGCCCCGCTGACGGCATGCGCATCGCTGGGATCTGGTGGAACGTGTGGGCGACCCACTACACAACACTTCGAGGTGGCGACCACGTCTGCCACTTCGTCACCCAGCAGTTCAACCTCCACGGCGCCTACTTGGTCCGGAACGATTCCAGCGCCGCGACAAACGTGTGTGGCGACGCGCCAGCCATCGATCTCTACTACTATCACGGCAGCGTCGGCTACGTCTCCTTCTTCGCGGGCGGCAGCGGCGTCTACTGCGACGAAGACGCAACGGGATACGTCGTGACCAAGACGCTCGGGACGGCCGACATGAACGGCAACGCGCTCGCTCGCGACTCGGGTGGTGGTGGCAGACGTCGCTGGTCGATCTGGTACGCCTGCGTCGGCGTCGGATGGATCATGTACCGCGTCCTCGTGCTGCATCGCAGCCTCGTGCTGTGCGTGCAGTTTGGTCGGCGGTGTGACCGCAGTCGCGAGTCCATCAGCTTGCAGACCGCGGCCGTGTACATCCAGGATACGGTGCGTCTGGCGCCACACGGCGCTCGCAACGCGCACCGCCTCCTGCTTGTCTACTTCCTCATCGAGGGCCTGATGGCCGACCTGTTCCTAATGATCGCGAAAGAGGACGCCAAGCTCCAGTTCGTCTCTATAGGCTACAACCTCGCGGGGATGCTCTCGCTGCTCGTCGAGGTGCTCGAGAACACCTCGTGGCTCAGCGAGCGAGCCCATCGCCTCGTGCGACGGCTGCTGTTCAACAACGAGATGGAGTTCGTGGGCGAGCTGTTGTGCGCCGCCGTCATGCAGCGCTACATCAGCTCGCTCAATCGCTCGCGGTTCCGGGACTCGCTCGCTCCAGCCCAAGCCGTCTCCTACTACGTCTGGGGTTTCGTCGGCCACGGGTCTGTCCTGCTGTGCCTTCTGGGCATCGTCTTCGGCGTACGAGCACTCGGAGCGCTCGCTATCGCACGCGTTCGCTACGGCAGCGTCCGCGTGCTTTCGGCGCCCAACTGTGTCGACTCGGTGCTGCGTGGACGCCTCAACTACGCGCTGCTACTGGGTTACGTATGGCGGGACGGCCAGCTCTACCACTCGCGAGAGACGCTCAAGGCGTATGGGCTGTTACGAACGACTGACGACGAGGAGAACGCGGACGAGATGCTGGTGCACCACCAGATCTCGTGGCTCGGCTCCCATGCACGCAGGAACCTCGTGGTAGTCGGTCGCATCACTGGCGGACACAACGTGGTGCCAATCGCTGATGTCCGATCTTGCGAAGGCGACGTGGTCTTCTGTGATCGCATGCTCGGTAGCGATGGTATGATGGCGAGGCGGCGAGTGCGCTAGAAACACGAGAAGAGGCGCAAGGGATCACGCTTGAACATGATTCTGGCTGTACTTGTTATTGTATCCCCTATCATATCTGCTTCTTCGCTAATCGAGTCGCCCAAGCATCTTGTGGTAGTCTACGAGCTGCTTTGGAGCGCGAGGGAACACTTGTCGCTCGTAGACTTCCGCTAAGTCAGGCGCCAAGATCACTTGCTCCCCGTCGTCACCGCGCGGAGTTGCTGATCGCGGGCGTTGGGTCTCGAACGCCACGAAGCGGTGGCCGCGTGCGCTCCGGTCCACGAGCGAGTACTTTGGCGAGTACGCTAACGCCGCGGCATCGTCAGAGGCACGAGGGTCTCCCCGATACGAAGCGATGGCACATGTGCGAGCGCGTGAGCGGGTGCTCGTGTCGGTCGGCTCCAGCAGAAGCGACTGCGGATCATTTTGCGCAATTAGATAAAGCCCCGTGGCTTGGTCAAAGCGCGCACCATTGCGACCGACAGCCACGGAGAACGGCGCGAATTGGCTCTTTTTCTCGTTTGACCGCGTCGCTTGTCGCTCACTGTCGCTCACTGGACGAGGTTGTTCCTTCAGGACGTCGTCGCAGAAGCGAAGCACCGCTTTGAGATGCTTGGAGCGACAGCGCACGCGCTCTCGCCCGCTTTGCCCCTCCATATCGTGCGCTGGCAGTTCACGAAGCGACCGTGACATTGATCGAGCGTCATGTGAAGGTGCAGGCTCTGCGTTCTTCCTCCTCTCGCTCTCGCGGAGCAGTCGACTCGCCCGAGCGCGCATCCACTGGGCCGTCCGGTGCGTGTTGCCATGTCCTACGGCCTTGTTCTTGCTGGCTACCGTGTCGCTTTGCTGCTTTGGTGGCTGCTTTGGTGCCTCCACGAGCTTCCAGGCGCGGATCTTGCGCCGGAGCCTCACTTGCGCGAGCTTCTCCCCGTCGGTGTCGACGTTGAAGGCGACGTGACCGACGTCCACTCGTCGCTCCACCAACCGGTGGCTCACCGAGTGGAAGCCGACGCGCTTCCAGCGGTGCTTCGCCGCCATAATGACGTGCACGCGCTGCTTCTGCTCGAACGTGCGGTAGTTGGGTGTCGCGCGCGCTCGGTACTGCACCGCCGCCTTGGCGTTGACCCCAAGACCCGCTTCAGCTCTCGTCGTCGGAGTGCACAGTGCTGATGACTCACTATCAGCGTTCGCCGCGCTGCCGCGTCGCCTGTTGGCGCTGGAGCACGAGCACGACTGGAAGCGGCAGCTGCACGCGCCGAGCTGGAAAGTGGCAGACACCACGCGCGGCTTGACGCTCGCCGTGGCGCTCTCAACCGCGTACGACCCAGGCCCTGTCGCGTCGAAAACACTCGTTAGCCTTCGTCAATGACGTCCAAAGCTACAGTCGGGCGTGGGTTGCTTACCGGGTGTCGCTCGAGCGCGACCGCGCCTCGCCGACGCCGCGACGGTACTGCTGTTAGTGACGCCGCGTCCGAACCCAACGGACGCCTCCGTCGCTCTCGGATTCCGCCCGCCTTCGTCACCAATGTCGTCGCCGTCGATCTCCACGCTCCGCAGCAGCGCGTCAATGTCGCTCAGCACCTTCTTCGCCTCGCGCCGCTGCTCCCTCGCCGCCACCGCCACGGGCCGCACGCCGTTCATCGTCCTTCGCTATTGTCCGTGTGCCTCTCCTCGCCTCTCGAGCGCTATTTCCATCCCAGCAAACGCTGATAACGGACGCGTTGCCAGCATCCAAAGACGTAAATGTACCGGTTGTATTGAGCGTGTATGTGGCCCTGTCCTGCACCCCATCAACGGCCGCCAACAAGGCCTCTCTCCATCTCCATAACCTCTCGCTCTCATCTCTCTTGTCTCCTACTAGACGGCGTAGGCGGGCAGTGTCTCGACGGCCCCGCAGAACGGTGCCGACTCGATCTGCAGGTGCCGCCGCATCTGCCGGATGGCGCGCGCGGGCTCCTGCCAGGCGGCCGTGCGGTCCTCCTTGGCACTGCCGGGGATGTCGAAGCGCTCGCGCACGACGCCGCGCGTGCGCGCGAGCCGCAGCATGAACTGCGCCGTCTGCGCGAGCGCCAGCATCGCCATGACGACGGGCAGCACGATCGCGACGGCCGACGGCGACTTGTCGTCCACGCGGAAGGCGTAGACGTCGGCGGCGGCCAGCAGCACGGCGGCCGCGAGCGACAGGTAGGACGCGCCCTTGGTGCTCAGGTGCCAGAAGAGCGCGCAGCCATAGGACGCGACGCCCGCGCGCGCCTCGACCTGCGCCAGCGGGAAGCACGGGCACCAGACATCGCGCGAGAACAGGGACGAGGACCACGACTCGTCCTCGGGCGCCAACGGGTGCGACCACGCGCCCAGCTGAATGCCGTTCGGGTCCACGGATGCCGCGGCGGACGCCGAGGCAGCCCCGCTCTTCATCTTGGCGGCCACCTTGTCGGTCATGATATCTACCGGAGTCGACGTGATGTGGAGGCGGTTGCTGATTTTTTAGTGTTTTGGTGTTGGGCAGCCATGTCTTCGGCGGGACATTGATGATCGTTATTTCAGTACGTTGAGTACAGAACCCAACAAAAAAATTGGTGAATGTACTTGAAGTAGTGAGCAAAAATCCAGCCCACTTCGCTTTTTTGCAAGTCAGTCGGCCCGATTTTCTTGTTATCTTTCTTTCGGGCAGGCATTTCGACTAAAATTATAAACCCTAAGAATTCATCACAAAGAGCCGTGTTTTATTTCCATTTGCCGTCGCGAAACAGACGAGAAAGTCCAAACACCACAAGCTACAAAGCTCAATCAAGACAAGTATTGTAGACGAACCGGGTCCGAGTACCAACGCCTTGCCAACTCAAATGCCAAAATCTTAGCGCTGGAACCCGACGCCGTTCCGCTTCCTGGTCACAGTATGGCGATAGCCGACAGCTTAGAAGCGCAGGTGGCGGCTCTGCTGCTGCTGCTGCTGCTGCTGGGTCGAGTCGTCCGACGAGGGCGACTCGGTCTCCGTGGCGGGGACCTCCGTAGCGGGCGACTCAGTCTTGGGAGCCTCCGTAGCGGCGGGAGACTCAGTGACAGTTGAGTCGCTGCCTTCCGGGCACGGGGTAGCGGCGCTGTCGTCACCACCGTTGTTGCCCTGGTTGCCTCCGTTGTTGCCACCGTTGTTGCCCTGGTTGCCTCCGTTGTTGCCACCGTTGTTGCCAGTCGAGTCGCTGCCCTCCGGGCACGGGGTCTGCGAGTCATCGCTGTCGTCACCACCGTTGTTGCCCTGGTTGCCTCCGTTGTTGCCACCGTTGTTGCCCTGGTTGCCTCCGTTGTTGCCACCGTTGTTGCCAGTCGAGTCGCTGCCCTCCGGGCAC
>JAADYG010000873.1:0-12740 GCA_023338115.1 Phytopythium boreale | reverse complement strand
CCTGGAAGCTTTCGCGGATCCCACAAAATGCCAGCGTGATGCCAGCAATTGCGAATAGTCTCTACACTGACGGACTCCCAGGCCTCGCTCGCCCACTGCATAGCGTCGTAAACCGACACTTGCTCTTGTCTACTGTTGTTTTTGAACGCTAAATATGCATGCCTGGCTTTACCCTAGTAAATCCTCGCTTAACACAAGCAATCACTCCCTGGTCCATGGGCTGGAGAACACCTGCTGTGTTGGGGGGCAGGAACTCGAGGCGGACGTCTGACATAGGGACGGTGGGGCGCACGTGGGGGCTGGCGTTGTCGACGAGCAGCAGGATCCGCCAGTCCTGCTCCCGCATGTCGTTGTCGAGCGCTTGGAGCCATTCGAGGAATCGGGTGGAGGTCATCCACCCCTTCCGTGTGCTCGTGTAGGTGACGCCCAGCTCCTCGGACACACCATGCCCCCTAAGTGCGTGCGGCACCATCGCGATGCCGATGAAGAAGGGCGACAGCTTGTCGCTGCCGTTGGCGTTGGCAGCAACAGCCAAGGTCATGCGAACCTTGCTCTGCTTGCGCCCGGCAACCGTCGGCTTCCGGGAGACGGTCCAACGTGACTCCGATCTGTAGAAGAAGGACGTCTCATCCATATTGTAGACGTCCTTCTTCTCGTACAGCCGGGTTAGCTTGATCATCCTCGCCCGCCCGTCTAGTGTGGCCTGGGCCTCGACGCTAGCCGCCTCACCGTGCTTCCGGCGGCGCGCGTAGCCACACCGCAACTTGAACTTTTGTAGCCATCCGCTTGAAAACGAAGGCCGGGCGGAAGCAGGGGTGCCGAGTTCGTCAGCGACGTCCTCAGCCGCAATAATGATCAGTGCGTCCGAGACGGTCTCGAGGTGGTCGTCCATGGCGTCGACGCGTGCGCGATGCGTTTGTTGAGGTAGTTGAAGGCCGGGTCGGTCACGAGGCTCTTGGCGCCACGGCGCCGCTCGGGAGTCGCCTGGAGCTTGGCCTCGCTGGCGAGGATCAGGCCGACCCCTTGGCGCGACAACGGGACGGCCAGCTTCATGGTGGAGGTGGCCCATCGGGCCAACTTGGCTTGGGTCCAACCCGTCTGGCGAACTTGCTCGATGAGCGCCAGCTTTCGCCAGACGGTCAGGTGGCAGCGTTGCTGAGAAGGGTGTTGGGGCATGGCGCAAAATTGGAAATGAACGTATATCGCGACGCTTGTGGCATGATCTTTGGTGAAGAACTCTTCTAGCCGGTCATGAGAGTGCATTGGCGGCGTCTCCTCGCCTTTCATTACTTAAGTTGCCGCAGTGCTTCAGATCTGTATGTGCAATTGAGTTGGTGGGTGATGCACGTGCAAGCGTTGAAGTCTCATCACGTGTATCCTCGGTGACACTGTATTATTTTAGTAGACCCGCTGTTATGTGGCATAGCCCATCATTATTAAGTATCCAAGGGTATTGAAAGGTCGCTGGGCCACTAGAGGGAGGTTTTTCTGTACTTGCTCAGTAACCCAAATGTGTATCCCCATGGCCTGTCGCTGGACAAATGTAACCTGCGTACCCGTCCTACTGTTCCAGGATCCGACCCCTATCCGCTGTCAGGACCTGTAAAATTCAGATTGGGTTTTCAGGTCGGCGCACAACAAATGAGTCCAGTCAAAGCGCGTTTTAGCACGGAACATGGGTTGACAGACTTGAGGTGGCGGAGGGGAGGGTGCGTGCAGATTTACCCATGAGCCGAGGAGCGCTGTCAAATCAGACGCGCTCCAGCTAATTGGAGTCGGGGAAGCGCTCATCCGGCCGAGCTATCGGCGCAGAAGTTTGCTGTTACTTTGGATTACAGCTCAGTGGCCACTCTGGCCAGCATATCGCTCCGTTTTAGCGCTAAAACACTCAGCTTTGGCGCCATTTCGCTGGTGATAACTCGCCAAAGAAGGCCCAACCTGGAAAAAAGAACAGAACAGCTGGCGCAGATGATACTGTATCCAACTGGGCCGTGCCGTGCACGAGACGTCACGGTTGACGTGGCCGAGTGTACCGTGGCTCCCTTAACCCTATCAAATCAATTTCGAACCATCCGACCAATCCAAACGTTCCAAATACGGCAAACGGGGCTAACTCCAGCTCTAACCGGTGGCCGGAGCTGCCCGCCTGCTCAACGTGAGCAGCTCCGAGGAGCAGGGGCAGCTCTTCTGCTCCGCCCCCGGAGCCGAAATCGCTCCGAGACCTTCCACCCTGCGCGCGGCTCCTCCCTCTGCGTTCCCTCTCGAAAACCGCGCACGCGAGTGACGGGCCGCCCGCTCCTCGTCTGCCTCAACGACTCCGGCCCGGACTCCGGGAGGCGCACGGGAAGCCGCGCCGCCCACGATAATTAGAACCGTACGCACGCGGCGGGAGTGACACTCCTGGTTTTTCAATCCGGGGCCGGCCACGCACGCCTTCGTCCGTCCTCCTCCTCTCGATTTTTTTTTCCCCAATCGGACGCTAGGCGGCCGTATTTTCTTGCCGTTGGCCTTGCTGAGACCGAGGGAGGAGCATGGCGGGCAAGCGGACGGCCAAACGGCCAGGGAGCGCCGCTGTGTCCGATCGGAAGGCGCTCGCAGTTGCAAATCCCACCGAGATTGGCGCGAAGCGAGGCGGAGGTGAAGAGCGCGCTCGGAAGAAGATGGACGCGTCAATGGAGGAGGAGCAGCAGCAGCAGGAGGCCGAGATGAAGCGGTCGGAGCCGCCGCCGCCCAGCGAACACGACAGCGACAAGGCGCTGCGCATCCGCGTGTCGTCGTGGTCGTCGGTGCCCACGTCGTCGGCGGACGACGGCGTCGACGAGTCGCCCGGCGGCAATGGCAGCGAGTCGTCGTCTCCAGACCAGGGAGGAGCCAAGACCAAGGCCAAGGCAGTCGGGTCCACGACGCCCTCGCGCGGGGCCAAGCGCCGGCGCGCCGACGACACGCCCATGTTCCTCGACAAGACGTACGAGATGCTCGAGCGGTGCCCCGCGGAGCTCGCGGCCTGGACGCCGCGCGGCGAGAGCTTCGTGGTCAAGCAGCCCGACGCGTTCGCCGAGCGCGTGATCCCCACGTACTTCAAACACAACAAATTCAGCTCGTTCGTGCGGCAGCTCAACTTCTACGGCTTCCGCAAGGTGCGCGGTCACGACGCGACGCCGACAGGCAAAGATGGCAGCAAGAGCGACGACAACGCCGTCGATGCGGCGGAGGACACGCGCGGGTGGTGGGAGTTCCGACACGACAAGTTTGTCCGCGGGCAGCGCGAGCAGCTGCGCAGCATCAAGCGGCGGTCCACGCCTCCAAGCGATAGCCTCTCGATACCGTCCCCGTCCGTGGCATCCGCTTCGACTACCACGTCTACTTCCGTGTCCACGAACGCGTCGTCGACTACGATCGAGCGAGCCGAGTTCGAGGAGATGCGAGCAGAAATGCGGACGCTCCGCGACCAAGTGCAGCAGCTCAACAAGCACGTGGTGGCAGTCATGCAAGCGCTAGCTGCCGGCCGCCAACCGCAAGAAGCCGAGCGAGTCGCGAGGCCTCCGCCGTCGGGTGTGCCAACCACTCCGAGCTATAATCACGCCGGACAACTGCCGGGGACTCCCGGCGGTATCGCCGCGAAGCAGCAGTTTTCTGCGCCACCAACACAACCACCGCTCTCCATCTACGCTCCTCCGGCGCCTTCCCTCACTATCAGCACCAGCGTGTCGGGTCTGCCTCCGCAGATGCCGTCGACGCAGGAGAGCTTGTTCCCGTCGCCTCGCCACGATGTCAAGGCCATGCGCAGTCCCGTGGGCACGTACCACCTCCGCCCGCTCCAGTCGCTCATACATGCGAGCGCAAATAGCGGAGGACCAGGGACTCCAGTGGGCATCCCTCCGCTCCCGAGCCCTCGGCCGTCGCCCATGACGCTTGTGAGCCCTCGACTCGCGTTTCTGAGCCACGCCGCAAGCGCCTTCCCACCAGTCTCGACCCCCGACAGCAGCAGCGCCCAACGCCACACCGAATGGGAAGCATACGCTCGACAGCAGCGGTACACACGTCCGTTGCCGTCCCCAAGCGCTACGTCTCCCGATGTGGCTGTTCGGCAGCTGAGCCAAATGGCGGCGCAGACGCGCAGCGACCTGCTTTCGTGCATCGTCGCGCGCATCATCGGCTTCTTGCGCGTGCAGCAGCAGCGGCAACAGCAGCAACAACAGTACCAATCCACGACGCCTAGGTCAAGTGGCAACGCCTCTGACAGTGGCAGCAGCAGCCAAGAGGTGGAAGGAGTCGCCGACGCCGTCAACTCGGACATCGCGCAGAAGCTCGCGTGGGCCCAGGAGGGGGCCAACGGAGCGTCGCCAATGTCAGCGACGTCACCCGCCGGTGCAGGAAGCGACGTGCTGCTGGACGCCGAGACGGCCGCCATGTACCGCGTCGAGATCCTCAAATTCATCTCCCGCGAGCTGCCGCGCGCGCTGAACGACGCGGTCGAAAAGCGACTCGCGCCGGTGCAGAAGAAGACGCTCAACCGGTCGCTGCTCGCGCTGCTCGTGCAGAAGGCCCAGGCCGCCCTTGAGCATCAGATGCGCGCCGCACCCTCCAGCGGGGCTGCGTCGTCGTAGCGACAACTGCGGGCGGAGGAAGTGGATGTCAGACAATGAGAAGCGTGACCGTCAAAATTGGGTTGTCTATTTGGTGTGGAAGTTCCCACTGTATGATACTAGGGGTCAAGCTCTACGGATGGTTGCTACGTTCACTACGTCACTACTTCAATTCCAACGTCCACGTCTACCAATTGCCCGCCGCCGAGTGCTTTATACTGACAGGTGGAGCGCCTGAGAGAGCACGTCTTCGCCGCGCAGGGCCTTTGTCACGTCGTCCATCGTTGCCGCCGACCCAAGCTTGGCTGACCAAAAGGACTTGGAGCCCGGAGCGGCAGTGCGGCGTCGGGGGTCGCGCTTGAGGAGCGCGTAGCACTCGAGCGTGGCCACGTGCCGAACGAGCTCTTCGCGTGAGAAGCGAGGCAGCCACGCGGCGTTTGCGCTCGCGCTCAGACGAGCAAGCTCCTCGCTCACGGCGTTCAGGTCGCTCATGGACGACCCGTTGCTCGGCGCGAGCGTCGTCAGCACGTACAGCAGCAGCTTTGGCAGACGCGGGAGCTGCGCAATTTGCTTGGCTAGCGGCGTTGACAGCATGTCGGACGAGCTCTGCATCACGTCGCGTAGATTGATCTGTGTCGTCGGTGTGCTCTTCGGTATCGCCGTTGTCGCCGATACCCGAGACGAAATGGTCACGATGTCAGCTGATGAAGGAGTCGTCGCCCTGTGGAGGGCCGAGCGCGCACATTGCTGCAACAAGCTGATCGCTCTCCGCGCATCGCCGTCGCGAGCAGCAACTTTCCGTGCAATCAGCTCGAGTGCGCGCGCGTCGACACTGCTAGTAGCGGCGCTTGAAACGACGGCAGCGCTCGCGTAATGGTTCAGGATGTCCATGAGCTCGTCGTGGGAGTAGGATCCGAACACGACGTGCGGCACGTCCACAGCAGGTTGGCCAGCGACGGCGAGCAAGCGCGCGATCTGCGCGTACATGTCGATGCCGTTCATGATGCCGAGGAACTTGAGCGAAGGCGAGAGCGTCGACCACTGCACGAGGAAGCGCAGCACCTGCGCCACGCGCGCCTGCTGCCGTTTGGGGAGTCGCAACAGGTGATCCACCTCGTCGAGCACCAGCACGCTGCTAGGATCTCGCTTGGAGCTGCTGATGTCGGCCGTCGCCTGGCAGAGAAAGTTGTCGAGCGCGAGCGCGTTGAAGGCTACGGGTAGCGACGCCGTTGTCGCCTGCCGCTTGCCGCGGGAGTCGCTTAGACGGCGCGCAATCTCCGCGTACAGCGCCGATGGGTTGGCGAAGGTGCTGCAGTTGATGCGCACGGCCGAGAGTGCGTGACCATTGTACTCGGCGAGTAGCTCATCCACGCATGAGGTCTTGCCTGTTCCTGGCGGCCCAACAAGGAACAAGCAGTTGCGACCGTCGTCTGTGGTACCTTCAAGGACCGCGCGGATCTCTCGCTTCTGCTGCTCGCGGCCCACGATGCCCCCGGAGTGTTGCAGCCACTGTCCCGCGCATATCCGCTGCAGGACCGACACGCTGTCGTCGCTCAGTGCCTTGGCAGCAATCAACTGCGTCGCATCATCGCTGCCGTCGTCGTCACTGTGTGTTGGCTGCTTACGCTTGGCCTTCACAGGAGACGGGCGCGCATTGTCCGCCTCCTCGTACTGGAGAGTCCGCCGCAGCACCAGTGGCCCAGCGTCGTCCTCCTTCACCTTGGCGACCTTGGCACTCGGCGCGGGCGACTGCTTCGTGCTTGGCAGCGGCCTCATTCGCTTCAGAGGCGGCGACAGCAACTCGACAGCCGCCGGCGCCGCCGCGCACCGCAGCGGAGACGCACCCGGTTGCTCCGCGCCACTCGCTGCCGCCTCACTCTCCTCTCGCGCGTGCTTCTTGGTCGCCAGCGACGTCGGGGAGGCCGCGAGCGCGAGCCTGCGCGACTCCTCCATCCACTCGTGCTTCTGCGATCGCGTGCGCATGTCGCTGGGCGTCTCAAGCCGCTTTGAATGTCAACGAAACGCGCGAAACGCTGGCAGATTGGCGAGTGGCTTCGTGTATCGTATCGTACAGTACCCGCCCACCGATTTTGGCGCGCTTCTGGAGGGGAGCGCGCGGGTTTTTGACCAATCATAGCGCAGGGGTTTTGGCGCGCTTTTGAGAACCCTTCTATATTGATATTCAGTCTTTGATATAATTATAAAGGTTTTATGTCAACACACAACTAAATTATTGTCTGTTTCATATCCATATATTGCGCAATATATTTCACCGGGAAAAATTACTGTGCGCTGGTTGAAGTGAGCAAGCTCGAGTGAAAAAAAAGCTCAGGCGCTGGCCTTGAACTCCTGGTAGACCTTGCACACGATGGCCCACTTGTCCTCGATCTTGACCGCCGACAGGTAGTCTTCGTAGCCGAGGCCAGCAGCATCGAGAGTTGTCCAGGTGCACGCGCAGCACGGCGGCGTCGGCGCGACGCTCAAGATGTTGACGTGGTAGGCCGATTCGGGCGACGGCGGGCCGATGGTATCGACCGTCTGGTGCACGCTCTTAAAGCATCCCCACTCGACCTCTGAGAGGATCGCGCGGCTGTCAGCGCCAATGCCCTTGCAATACTTCTCACCAAGCTGACGGAGCTCGGCGAGCTGCTGGCTGTCGACTTGCTTAGTGGTGACTTGGAAGGGCTTGGTGGTGGGTTGCTACGGAGCTGGTGGATTGGAAAATAAAAGCTGCTAGGACTTGCCAATGGACGCTGCTCTTGCAGTGACTGGTTATTGCTGCCCTCCGCCCATGCACCATACTCTCCGGAGTCTCAAAGCAACCACGGTACAGTGTTTGTTGGTCTTGTTGACGCTGATATTTGTCCAAGCAATGGAGATGACAGCATGCATGCAGCACGCGATGTAATTTTCTTTGTAATCGAGGATTCTTCATCTCACGGTGAGTTTCAATAACGTGACGATCAACGAGAAATCCGTCCCGTCATCGTGCCCGACCAGCACTCTCGGTGCAACCTGAGCACAATGTTGATGCGACTTCCTCGTTGCTAAGACGTGTCACTGCTCCACGCTTGCCATCTTGAGCGACTCGTCCCACAGCCGCTTGCCCAGTTCCTCATCGTGCACGAGCGCCGACGGCTGCCAGACCTCATCCACGCGGATGTACGTGTCATTCTTGGCGCCAAAAGGCAGCGGCTCTTCGGACGCCACGCGCGCCATGACGCCGCCCGAATACACGGCAGTGCTCACTCGGCCGCCGACCCACCACGAGATCAGTCGAATGAGCGGCAGCACCAACGCGAACAGGATCGGGTATTGCTCGCGGAAGAAAGAGACCCGTGTCGGGCATCAGTCCGGGCGAGTATGACACGATCTCCGGTCCGTTGGGGAAGCGACGCGCGAACTCGGCAGCGAACGTCATGTTGAGCAGCTTGCTGGTCGCGTACGCCTCCATCGGGTTGTACGGCTCCAAGCCACGCGCGAGCGCGTCCAGGTCCGCCGCGTTCGGAGCCGGGAGACCCGTGCGCTCCTTCGGGTCGTGCGTCTCCGAGCCTAGCATCACCACGCGCCTGGTCTGCTCCCGCAGCGTCGTCACCAGCAAGAAGCGACCCAGGTGGTTGATGCCGAACGTGTTCTCAAACCCGTCGACCGCCACGACCTTCTCCTTCATCTGCACGCCGGCGTTGCACACAATCGAGAAGAGCTGGCGTCCACGAAGCGACTCGGTGAACGCGCGCACCGACGCGAGGCTTCCAATATCCACGACGGCCGCCTCCACGTCGCTTGTGGCGTGAGCCTCGGCCTTGATCTTGGCAACCGCTTCGTCGACGCGCTCCTTGCTGCGCCCCGCCAGGATCACGTGCGTGTCGGGCTGCTTGGCGAGCGCCAGGCAGCACTGGAAGCCGAGGCCGGCGTTGCCGCCAGTCACCAGTATCGTCTTTTTCGTCTGGGTCGTCGCCATGTTGGTGATCACTTGGGTGCGGAGTGAGCCTTGTCGAGCCAATTCGGAAATGATCCGCGACCGTTGAGACGGCTCGGTCGGATCCGGTCGATGTGCGAAATCATATCGATGACCATCACTCTTCGTTTACGCACGTTGGCAATCTGTGACTTGTGCAGCGCCGATGTCTTGATCGCCACACTGCTCGAGCACATGAGACGCTCCGTGTTCACCGTTCGACCTGTCCAAAAAGCTGTTGTGTGTTGCAGCTACCGGTAGGTACGTACAAGGGACAGCGATGTTGTGGGGAATCATCGTGGCTCTTCAGGCTCTAGGCTTGACTCCAGGATGCATATGATCATGAGCCAGATACAGTGTCATCGGACAGCGGCATGGGAGTTCCGTGGTCTTGACAATACCCTCAAGGCCTGTGCAACTTCAAGGCCATCACGTTGACATTGACCACTGAGGCAAAGCGTTCATTGCAGCTAGCTTACATAGATGTATTTGTCGCAATTAAGAAAAAAAGTTGATAGTTACAGGCGGAGGCAGTAGCGGCAGACGCTGTCTTCGCGCGCCGAGGAGGAGGAGCTTGAGGCGGACAGCAGGTTGCTGGCGGCGACGTGCTGCAGGTGGCGGATGCGCGACGTGAGCAGCGGGTGCGTCGTGTCGCCCAGGTAGTTGCCCGCCTTGGTGATGAGCCGCGAGTTGAGTACCGCACGCACCTCGCAGTTGCGGTCGAGCTTGCGCTGGAAGCAGTCGATGCCGCCGAGCGCGAACCCTTGCTGAGCCGCGGCGTGGTCGGCCTCGTGTTCCAGACGCCAGGAGAGCAGCGTGTTGCCGCCGAGAATCACACCAACGCCGACCAGTCCGGCGACAAACTTGTTTGGGATGTTGCGGATCGCGACGTTGCTCAGCACGAGCGACAGCGGCAGGAACGCGTTCGAGAAGAGCGCGTGGTTCTTGGCGATGTGCGTGCTCTCGTGGGCGAGCACGAAGTTGATCTCGTCGATGGACGGGATGTTGGCGTACTTCTCGCGCAGCGCCGGCGACGCGTGGAAGGCGTCGTACAGCTCGGCGGGCAGCACCATGCACGCGCCGCGGCGGTCGATCGTGGCGTTGGCGCCCACCGCCGCGCCAGTCGAGTCCTCGCTCACGCGGATCGACAGCCGCTCCGGGTTCTTGACGCCCATGCGCGCCGCCACCGCGCGCACATTTATCGCGAACGGGTCCCCGCGGTCGACTTTAATGGCGTCCTGGCCGTCCGCGAGGCTGAGCGAGAACGCGCTAGTCGGGTCCGCCAGCGGGTAGGAGGTGTACGCGTAGATGAGGAGCGCGGACGCGCCGACGAGGCGCTTCGAGTAGATCGCGGCGGCCATCAGTGCTCGTGCTCTGGCCCAGTCCAATCGGGGAATGCGCCACCGCCGACGCTCATGCTTGGGCGTTCCGACGGGCATTTCAGTACCGTAGATCTCTCCGTGTCTATGTCGAATCGTGGGCACCCGGGCTCGTGTCTTTTGCGCCTTGTAGTTCATCTGGAAGCCGCCGTCACTGGGTCACTTGTATTGGCTCGATACTGAAGCCAATGTATCTCGATGGTGGTGGCGCTTGCCTTTGCACCGGTGCCAGCGAGACGCGAACCGTTGCAACAGATTTAACAGTCGCGACAGTGGGACCGGCGGCGCGTTTCTCGAGGTGCGGGCGGGCAATGGCGGCGGGTCTGTATGGGGTTACACGAACGTCACCGAGAACCCTGTTGACGCTTGGAGCGGAGCCGCCGACGCCTGACCTGCCGTACGAGATGCCGATGGTGCTCGCGACGCCAACGCACGGAGAATGGCGTGGAGCGGGAGCGTCGCGCGAACTTCGGGTGGCGTCGGCGGCGAGCGTCCGGACGTTACGTCCAGCCAATCGCCGTCGCGCGTGTCAGTATGCGCGAACTGTCATTGAGGTGTGCGTCTCACCTGTTGACGCGCAAATGAAACGTTTATGAGTGGTTAATATTGAATAAGAAAGACGTTTTATTCGTTATTAATCTAGTTCAGACTGCTACGAGTGACATGTGTACCAAAATATGCCCCTATATGCTTTAACACATGTCAAAACATGCACTTGGAAAAGTATTTCTCACGCTGCATCGATTTACCCATCAACTCGAGCTTGACGACCCGTTTGAACGGTCAGGCAGTCCAAACCGGTCAGGCGTTTCCGTTTGCAGTCGAACAGGACGGCGAATGACTGCACGGCGCCCATGTTGAAGCGGTGGGCCTTCGTGAATGGCACAGGCAACGGTTTCCAATTGGCCAAAGTCACAGGGCAGATGCACTCACGACTGGGT
Organism: Phytopythium boreale; assembly: GCA_023338115.1. Classification (NCBI taxonomy): domain Eukaryota; phylum Oomycota; class Peronosporomycetes; order Pythiales; family Pythiaceae; genus Phytopythium; species Phytopythium boreale. Next base: position 1,876 of record JAADYG010000873.1, on the reverse strand, counting down.
TGACGAGCTTGCCGATGCGCTCGATCTCGACCTCAACCACGTCGCCCGGCATCATATACACCGGTGGGTTGCGCGTGAAGCCCACGCCCTGTGCGTCATTCAAGTCAACATTGCGATCGGGTCAGTGATGATGACAATCCCCAACCAGGTACAGTACGGAGCAGCGCCTGACCAAATCTGCCACTTCAACGCATCAACCTACCTCTGGCGTCCCGGTGATGATGACGGTGCCGCGCGGGAGCGTCACGTCCTGCGAGAGCTGGCTGATCAGCTGCGCGACCGAGAAGATCATGTCGCCCGTGTTGGACTGCTGCATGACCTCGCCGTTCAGGTACGTTGCGATTCCGAGCGTCTGCGGGTCAGGAATGGCCTCGGGCGTGACGAGCACGGGGCCAAGCGGGCAGAACGTGTCGAACGTCTTCGCGCGGCACCACTGACCGCCACCGCGCTTACCCTGCCATCTGCGTGCCGAAATGTCGTTCGCGCACGTGTATCCGCCCACAAATCGCAGCGCGTCATCTTCGCTCACGTTGCGGCACTCGCCACGTAGCACAACCGCAAGCTCGCACTCGTAGTCAACCTCCGGCGGGTCCGACGCGATACGCGGGACAGCCACAGGATCCTCCGGGTGCTGCACCGTGTTGAGGCCCTTGGTGAAAAGCACCGGGAACTTCGGCAGGGGCATATTCGTCTCCTGCGCGTGCTTGCGGTAGTTGAGCCCGATGCACAGGATCTGTGACGGCGCGACGGGCGCCAGCAGCTTCTTGATAGCTGCTTGTTCCCCCGTGAACCGCCGACTACCGAGCGGGTCATCGTCCTCCACGATCCACGCGGTGGAAGCGTCGCTGGCTGGAAGGCCGTCGCGTTGGCCGCAACGAACGGCGCCGGACTCATCAACGAAGCGGATGAGGTGCGTGGCGCGCCCGGCCGGCTGCGAGGACAAGAACGCTCGCGAGGGACCCATCAGTATCGGGAGACGACACGCAGTACCATGATATGGTCGCGGCGCGCGCTGAGGCGGCAGGGAGAGGAGGCGGGGAGCGAGCCGAGCGAACGCCATGCTCGTGAGAGAGAAGATTGCAGAGGTGGTTGATGTTCAAGGATGGTGGCCGTCCTTCTCAAAGTCGACACATGAACTATTATAATAGTGTGTGGCACGTATACTGTATATTGCTGTACAATACAGTGTGTACCACATCAATCATATCAAGGTCACCGACCTACTGAAGTATACAGTAGGCAGTATACTTGAAGTATAATACTGTACTGCAGTAAATAGTACCAGACGTCACTAGGTTTGACGGGACGAATAGACATCGTAATTTCTGCTTATTATACCTGTATAATAGTAAATTATTCTGATGACGTTCACACCGTGCATTGTTGACTTGCAAATACAATTATTTACGGCATCTGCCATTAACTTACGAATAAGTCCCGTATTCTACTTGTGGCCAACTGCTGTTTGCTAAACCCTCTCAAATTCGTTTTTTGGCCGAGCCTGTATGATACAGGGTATCGATCGCTTCGAGCATGCAGTCACAACAATTTGAATAGCACCCGCCCATCAACTTGTATCGGATGCGGCATCGATCATTCAAGCACAAGCATTTTGCATCGCAAAGGATGCAGTCGTTTTCAACGGAAGTAGCTTGTCGGCAGTCACATTCCAATTCGCCACTTGCAGAGCAAGCCGTCCCATCCCATCCAACCCAGTCCAAAGTCTTCAAGATGTCCATCACCAAGCAAGTCGACGTCCAGCAGCTCGCGGAGCTCCGTCAGCTCGGAGACAAGTACGCGAGTGGTATCGGCAACGCCAGCCGCGCCATCCTCTCCGAGGTCTTCCACAAGGACGCCATCATCTATGGCAACGCTT
>JAADYG010000872.1:0-12745 GCA_023338115.1 Phytopythium boreale | reverse complement strand
GCCACACCTGCCTCGACCGCGACGAGAATGCCAGCCAGATGCTGGCGCGGCGCGTCTGCGTTTCATTCGGTGAGCCTCCACCGAGGAGTCCTGTCGGCAGTGGTGACACTGCTGGTGTTATAGGCCCAAGGTCCTAGAATAGCCTAGAATAGTTTTTTTAGGCTCGTTGTAGGATCAGAGGCGGCAGGCCAAGACGTGACTTTCAACCCACACGTTCGACACTTGGTGAAGCATTCAGCAGCTCCCCAACTGGATCATGCCGATCTAATGCCGGTCCCTCCTGTCGGCGCCTGCGTTTCGCCCGGTGGCGACTGCAAATAGCCGCCGCCCCTGCCGACAAGCCTGGGGTTTCGCTCGGCTTCTTGTCGCCCAAGATGCGGCGCGCAGGCATCAGTTTCGCGGGCGCGGGCGGCTAAAGTTAGCCGAGTGTCGGCGGCTCTGACCGGGCTGGGGTGCTCACTCCTCCTCGGCGCTTCCAGATAAATATAGCGGTCTCACCTGTTCGGTCCCTCGCTCGGCCCTCGCTCGCACTGCGTGAGACTGCAAAGCGTCAACGCCGCGCCGAGAGGAATCGCCGACAGGAGCTCCGCCAACTACGCGAGTGTCGCACGGGAGAACGTCTAGCAGGCGCCGCGAGCAGCAAGGGAAGCCACCGCACGAAACTGGGCGAACCGTCGAGGCGCAGACATGCCCGAGCTGACGCCCGTGCAGCCCGGGAGCCCAGCCGGCAAGCCACGACCGCCCAGCGGGCCCGGCGCCAGCAGCAGCAACAAGGTGGCGCCGTCGTCGCCGTACGGCATCACCAAGGACGAGATCCGCGAGTTCAACCACGACCAGATGACCGAGTCCAACCTCAAGGAGCTGAACCGGCTTGGCGGCGTGTCGGTACTCGCGACGCTGCTGTGCGTCAACTTGGACCACGGCCTGCCGCAGTCCGAGGTCGAGACCAACTTCGCCGTGCGGCGCGAGCGCTTCGGGTGCAACGAGTTCCCGGACGCGCCCATGAAGAGCCTCTTCCGCCTCTTCTTCGAGAGTCTGCAAGACACGACGCTCATCATCCTCATGATCGCGGCGGTCGCTTCACTCGTCACGGGGTACCTGGAGCACCCGGCGACAGGCTGGAGTGAGGGTGTGGCCATCCTGACAGGCGTGTTCCTCGTGGCTGTGGTGACCTCGGTCAACAACTACTCCAAGGAGAAGCAGTTCCGCGCGCTGAGCGCCAAGAACGAGGACACGCTCGTCAAAGTGATCCGCAACGGCACGCCCGACCAGGTGCCCATCCGGGAAATCTCGGTCGGTGAGGTGATCATCCTCGAGACCGGAGACAAGGTGCCCGCCGACGCCGTGCTCATCCGCGGAAGTGAGCTCAAGTTGAACGAGTCCAGCCTCACCGGAGAGCCCGATGACGTCGAGAAGACGGGCGGGAAAGACCCCTTCCTGCTCTCGAGCTGCCTGGTCGCGAGCGGCCGTGGCGAGTGCCTTGTCATCGCCGTCGGGGCGGAATGCCGGTGGGGAAAGATCAAGTCCAAGTTCGTGCGCGAGCACAAGGCGACGCCGCTCATGGAGAAGCTCGAGACCATGGCGAAGCAGATCGGATATGTGGGCATGTCATTCTCGATCGCGACCATGGTCGCCATGATCGTCATCTACGCGCTGTCGTCCAGCAAGAAGGAGGAGTACTCGTGGCCGAGCTACGCGCTGCACACGTTCCTCATCGGCGTGACCATCATTGTGGTGGCCATTCCCGAGGGCTTGCCGCTCGCAGTCACTATCTCGCTGTCATACTCGACCAAGCGCATGCTGCACGACAACAACCTCATCCGCGTGCTGGCAGCGTGCGAAACCATGGGCAACGTGACGAGCATTTGCTCGGACAAGACGGGCACGCTCACGGAGAACAAGATGACGGTTGTCGCGGGCTAAATCCTCGGCAAGCGCTTCTCGGATGATGACTTCAAGGCCGCCGAGTCGAATCAATCGGCGATGAAGCTGCCTGTCGACACGGCAGCTCTCGCGGCGCTTGCCGAGAACATCTCGGTCAACACGAGCGCGTTCCTGAAGGAGATGGAGAACAGTAAACCGATCGTGCAGGGCAACAAGACGGAGGGCGCCATGCTCATCTGGCTGCGGCGCGCGCGTTTCAACTACATGGAGCTGCGCCACACGCACTTCCGAGAGGACCGCGGCGATCGCATGTTCCCGTTCTCGTCCGAGAAGAAGACCATGAGCGTGATTGTGAAGCGCAGCGATGGCCGCTTCCGGCTGTACTCCAAGGGCGCGGCCGAGGCGATCCTCGCGCGCGCGACCAAGTACGTCAACGTGGACGGCCACATAACGGAGATCACTCCCGGACGGCGGCACGAGCTCAACCAGGTCATCACAGAGATGGCTGTGGGCGCGCTTCGCACGATCTGCATCGCACACCGCGATTTCGAGAGTGGGGAGCTGCCCGACGACCTGTCAGCGCTGCCCGATGCCCCCGAGGAGGAGCTGGTAGTGAACGCGATCTTCGGCATCCAAGACCCGCTGCGCCCGGACGTGACGGACGCGATCCGCGATTGCAAGCGCGCGGGCATCATGGTGCGCATGGTCACGGGCGACAACATCCACACGGCGTCGGCGATCGCGAGACAGTGCGGCATCATGACCTCTGACGGAGTCGCTCTTGAGGGCCCGGCATTCCGAGTGATGGCTGCTGAAGAGCTGGAGCGTCTGCTGCCGAGGCTACAGGTGCTCGCACGGTCATCGCCTGACGATAAGTTTCGGCTGGTCAACCTGCTGAAAGATCGCGGAGAGGTGGTCGGCGTGACGGGAGACGGAACGAATGACACGCCGGCGCTTCGCACGGCCGATGTCGGAATGGCCATGGGGCTCACGGGCACGGACCTGGCTAAGGAGGCGAGCGACATCATCATCATGGATGACAAGTTTTCCTCGATCCGCAAGGCCGTGCTGTGGGGACGCTGTGTGTACGACAACATCCGCAAGTTCCTGCAGTTCCAGCTCACGGTCAACATCGTGGCGCTCATCGTGACGTTCGTGAGCGCAGTGTCGGGCAACGAGCCACCGCTCAATTCGGTCATGATGCTCTGGATCAACCTCATCATGGACACGATGGGCGCGCTTGCCCTCGGCACGGAGGGCCCGACAGAGGTGCTGCTGGAGCGCCGGCCGTTCAAGAAGACGGCGCGACTGCTCGGCAACTGCATGATCAAGAACATCGTCGTGCAGTCCGCCTTCCAGCTGCTGCTGGTGTTCCTACTCCTCGTGTACGGGGACGCCATGTTCGACTTCCACCACGGAAACGAATGCATCGAGACGGTGTACTCTGTCAAGTCGAGCTTCTCCGCCCAGAACACCGACACGTGCGTCACTGCGGCGGGCAATGCGTGCTGGAATCTGAACTGCGAGGACTACGTGAGTCATCAGCCCGCACTTGACGTCGTGGACTACCCGGTCGGCTGCCTCAAGTCGTACTGCGACAAGTACGACTACCGCCACTACACGCTCATCTTCAACGCGTTCGTCTTCTCGCAGCTCTTCAACGAGTTCAACGCGCGGCGGACAAACAACGACTGGAAGGTCTTCGCTGGCGTGTTCAGCAACGGGCTCTTCATCGCCATCATCGTCACCACCATCTTCGTGCAGGTGCTGCTGGCCGAGTTCGGCGGCAACTTCACCAAGACGAGCGGCATCACGTTCGTCCAGTGGCTTGTGTGCTTCGCCCTCGGCGCCATTACCATCCCCGTCGGTACGTGTGTTGACGTTCAAATTTGCTGGGAGCTTGGAGTCTGCCTACCCGTGCTGATGTTTGTGTGCGTTGTCGCTTCTCGGGTCGAACAGGCTTCGTCATGCGGTTAATCCCCATCTCGGAGTCGCCCGACGCGTTCGCCAACCCCAACGACATCTCGCAGTGAGGCCGTCTCATCGTCATCGGCGCTGGTGTGACGAGCACTGCTTTGCCTTGTCCCGCGTCCTGCATTTTCCCGATCTCCTGCGCTTCGGCCGTCGCGCTTGACGCAAAAACCGCGCAGCCATGCTCAGCGTCTCGCATTGGCATGCGCAAGTCGTGTCTGGTCGTTGCGGTGGAAAGGATAGCGCTGCTCTCAGTGCTTTCGCCCTCATGCGTGAGGAGCCAGCCTGAGGACAAGCTCGCTCTGCCTGCCCACCTCGTTGAGTGAGCCCGCAGATCTCAAGCTGATGGGACTACAAGACAGCCTCGTAACTCGCAGCCGTTCGAGCGAAGCGTGAGCTTTGTCTGAGCCGCGAGCTGGACGGAGAAGCCAAACGCGGCAGCGGCGCCGTCCGTCGCAGCAGGGGGCTGGGTTCGAAGAGGGAAAAGCGTCATGTAGGATCGTCGTTGGTGGAGCTCTAACTATTTGCACACGGTTTAGATAGAAGACGAATGAAGCTATATTGTTGATACACACGCACCTTCACGGAGAGATAAATACTGGTGCACAGTGGACTTTGGAGTCGACAAGAGGGCGCGTCGAGCTCACCGATTGGCATGGTCCGATCATAGGAAGGCGCGAAGTCCCGAGCCTGCGGACGCTTCGCCGCCGTTCTGCTGATTGTTTTCGTCTTCGGTGTCCGCGCGCTGGTTGGCAGGGAGGTTCTCCTTGTCACCCCCGCGGCTCCCGACATCCTCGGCACGCACGTAGAACAGCATGTAGCACGACTCCTGGCTGCGAGTGGCGCTCAGCGCGTACTCCTCCGAGATCTGCGGATGCACAGCAGCGGGACGTGTTAGCCAGCTATTCGTTGAGATCCATCGGTCAATCGACGTACCAGTGACTCGTGCGTGTCGTTCCGTCGGATCCAGCGGCCGCTTGCGTCGCAAATGTCAGCGACGTAGTGCCCTTCGTCAATCGTCCGGCCCAAGTGGTGGACAACGCTCTGAACATCAAGAACAGGTCAGCCTCTGCGCATCCATCGAGCAGATCGAAGGAGGCAACGACTTACCTTGAGCATGTACTGGTGGGTGTCGGGTGTTGGCGGCGCCGACGCATCCACGTTGTTGATGCTTCGGACAAAGTCGAGTGCGGCGGGCGCGAGCACCGGGTCGCAGCGCTTGTACAGCGCGCCGGTCATGTGGTCGACCTCGAACCGCTTGAGGTGTAGCACGACCAGCGGCGGGAGCGACTTGACCGCGTACGCCAACTCGACTTCCTTACCGACTTTGCACTTCTCGCACGTCAGTTCCAGCGTCTCCGACTGGAACTGCTTCCGTATCAGCGTCTCCAGATCCAAAGACGCTCGTGCACTAGCGTTGGGACTTCGCTGAGCCGTCATAATTGAGTTGCCGTCTTGTTGGCTTGACGGAGGAGTCACAATAGCCGGCCCGCCTCCACTTTCCGCGTTCATGTCGCGCGGGACTTTGTCGACAAAGCTGCAGGCTGACTTCGGGCAGCAATACACGCGCTCGGCCTCTTTGTCGACCGCAGACGCCGTCTCGCCACAGAAACACTTCTTCTCTGCATCCCCCACTGGAGAACCCGCCGGCTCGGGAGTGGGCTCATCGCGGACTGTTGACGGGGTGACCGGATCAGCTGCAGACTGCAGGAACGGCAGGTCCAGCGAGAAGTCGTAGAACGTCTCAACTTGCTTGCGGCTGTACCCACAGCTTCGACATGTGAGCGTACGAAAGAGCTCGGCGCGAAAGCACTTGGCTGGCGGCAGCTGGCCGACCAATTCATGGCGGGCGTTGGTCTCCGACTCCTTTGTTTTCGGTCCTTCCCCCGGTTCAGCATCCGAGTTTCGCTTCTGACTCGGTCGAAAGAAGTTGAGCAGGCTCGATCGCTGAGGAGAGGCAGCCGAAGCATCGATGGGCTTGGTCTGTTGCGTGTCTTGCCGAAGCTTGGTTGCGCAGCTTTCTACTGCGTCAACCAGCTCCGTCTCGTACTCGTTCAGCAGATTGAGGAGGAACTCGTGCGCGTCCTGCTGGAAGTGGCTGTCAGAACAGCAACCGACGGCATAAAGTGTTAGGTTACGACGCCCAAACGTTCATAAGGCGAGGGTTAACTCACGTCGCAAAGATGGCATTTCGCCGTCCCATGACGTGCTTGAGCGGCTCCGGGCTGATGGGCGTCTCGCTGCCGTCGGCAACCTGTTGAAGTAAGTGTTTGAGCGTGTACTGGAGGACGAGACGCTTCGAGTCGCCGCTCGATTTCCAGGTCTCCAGGCTCGCACGGATGTCGGCCAGCTGCTTGCGCGACGCTGGAGACGTCCCGAGTTGCTTGCGAATGAGCTTGATCAGTTCGTCTTCGTCTCGGGCGCTCGCCAGAAAATCAGGAAGGCATGCGAGCGCCTGAACGATCGCGTTCATGTAGCAGAAGTTTCCAAGATTCAGCAAGCCATGAGGACTCGGCACGGGCACGCCGTTCATGTGGTTTCCGCCGGCAACCCCGAACATGACGGTCGGGTCGTGGTGCGACGCGGTGCCGTCTGCATTCTCAGGCACAACTGAGTCTGACGCTTGAGCTGTCGGCGACTTCATTGTTTCATCGTTGGGACTGGTACCTGCACGCGGTTGGATGCCTGGCTTCTGCTTCGACGGGGTCTGCTTAGCTGGGGATTTCTTCAAGAAGAATGGCGACGCTCGAATGCCCGTAGAATTCGTTTTACCGGCAGCGCTGCTGCTGCTCGGCTCGTCCTCATCCAGCATCAGTTGCAGTGACCGCACGCGCTTGTTGAGCACCCCATTGACTGACGAGCGGCGCGACGAACCAGTTGTCGCGTGGCCAGTGCTGACGTCACTGACGTTACTGTCGCGACGGCTGCGCGCATCACTGCTGACGCTCTTCTTGCTGTCAGTCGAGCGCGATCCGATGGACGCAGCACGTTGACGAAGCGACTGGACGGGGCTGAGCCACTCGCGCGCTCTAGCGGGTGAAGGCGCTGGCGACGGCGGCAGCAGATTGTTCAACGGCATTGGAGACTTTAGCGTGCGTAGAGCGGGGCTTTCGCTGGGCGGCGTCGATTTCTTGCGGAACGGTGACCGGAAGGGCGACTTGGATGTTGCCGTCGGGGACGTCAGCGTCTGATACGCGTCGGGGACGGTCGCTACCGACACGTCGAGCGCTGGGGTCAGCGACCGCCGCGGAGAAGAGATGACGGCCAACGGGCTTCGCTTGGGCGTCGACGGCGGCTTCTTGGTTGGCGTGGGCGACTTGAGCGTGTTCACCGGCACGAAGCCCATCATGGACTGGGTGAGCTGCTTGCGGATCTTGCGCTTCTTGCGGCGAACCGCGAGTCCGGCCTGGCCCTCCACTTGCGCCTTCAGGTCAGCGAGGAACTGCTTGCCCTCTGCATCCTCGTTCACGGAGAACACGAAGCTGCGCTTGCTGTTGCCCACACGCACGACGCGCGTCGCGCCAGAGTCGCCATCGCGCACGGACAGCGCGCTGTTGCCCACCCAGAGCACCGTGTCGCCGCTGACAAGACGCGCGTTCCCGATCTCTTTCTTGAGAACCAGTCCAGGCTCCAGCTTGACGCGCTCCACGCTGCCGTCGTCGCGCGCGTTCTCGACCACAACGCATCCAGCGCACTGCCAATCAGTCAAGAGAGAGTCATTACTCCGCGTGCGTAGCTCAACAGCGGGAGACGAAGCCAGCGATAAGGCGCCGTCTTACCGTGATCGACACGTCGGCCATTGCTCTCGGCGATTGCCTCGGTCCCGTGCACGCGCGTGTTCTCTGTCACTTGACGAGCCGGAGGGAACTGTTCTGCTGGCGCAGTCAACGTCACTGCGTTCGCGCTTTTTGCCGCCAAAAACTTTTGGCGGCAAAAAGAACAAAGAAACCGTATGTTGAACCGGTTTTACGGTACCATACCGGTATTGTCGGTTCGTCTTCGGATTCGACTTGATGATCTGGGCGTTCGAGGTTGAAGCTGAAAGCCCGAGTTGGGAGCGCTCGCACGACGGCAGCGTCTGCGGGCGGCGCCCCACCAGGCACCGTCGCAGACACCCATCGTGTCCCGCGTTAGTCCCGTCGCTGGAAGTGAAGCTTATCAGATGCCGCGAACACACAGGTCTGCTGTCGTTAAATATCGTGGTTAATTAAATATGGCGGGGTGGCCGATACGCATGTAGTAATGAGGCTAGTGGTGGAAATGTCAGGCGAAGGTGGAGTTGTACGGCGAGCGGCTTGAGATTGGTGGCTTCACGAGACTGCAGCGTGACATCTGGGCTAAAACTCCATCAAGCTAGCGTGGCCGCGGCACAGGCCTCGGTCCTGGCTGCTTCGCGTGCAGCCGTCTGCGCTGCAGCGCTTTCCTCCTGATAGTATGTGAACTCACGTTAGGCGTCGTGGCAACAAGCGAACACGTCGTCCAAAGTACCTCCATGGCTCTTGCATAGCCCGCGCGATTGGGCTGAATTGTTGCAGCCAGAGTGAGCACAGCGTTTTCCTGCAATCACCACTGTTAGACAGCATTGACAACCGCAGGCACTCAGCACCAACACTGTACTCACCTCCTCCGTGGGCGATACAAAATCCGCCACCTTGATCACTGCGGTTGCACCCAGGGTAAGTGCACCTCTTCCCACCTCCGTGACGCTTGCACAATCCCCTCGAACGCGCTCCCTTGGTGCATCCGGGGATCTTGCAGTCCTTTGACTTGCGAGCAGTCTGAGAGCGTTGCTGCGGTGTATCCATCCGGCGATGAGCTCTGGTGTCAAGCGACAGTCGCTCTCGATCACTCATTTGGAGTTGGTCAGCGCTATCTCCATCGAACTGCAGGGCGCGGTTCGGTGCCTGGTTCTCGATCCCAAAGTATTGGTCGGGATGGGCGGGCTGCTTTCGTCGGTTAGTCTTCGCACGCGACTTTCGACTCTTCCGAGAAACCTCTTGGACGGGTCGACTCGCCTCCGCAAAGTAGTTCGGTCGAGAGAGTCGCTCGCGCAGACCGGGCCGCCGCAGCACACGACCTAGAGAGAAAACAATAGGGGACCGGTCGAGGTTAGACCATGCGAAACATGCAGTCGCCCAGATTCAGCCAGTGAGGAGAAAGGCAGTACTCGTGTGAAGCAGAATGGTTGGGATCGATGGGCTTGCGAGGAACTCCCTCCCAGTGAGCTCCAGTTCGTGCTCCGCCTCGCGGTGGGGGTGGGCCGCCATGCACTGCTCAATATCGGGACTGATGTACTCGAGGCAGTTGACCTGGCCGAGGATATCTTCCCACTCAGCGGAGCCCATGACACTAGAGCATAACCAAGCGGGGCGAGAGAGTAAGTGCGACTCTCACGTGTAGCAAACCCCAACCAGACGCGAGTCCTTACCAAGCCGCTCTTTCCGATTCCATCACAAGTTCGGCCGAGATGGGCGGCAGGCGGAAACGCCTCTCGCTTGCGCCGCTGTTGGGAGAAGGACCGACGGCTTGCTGCTTCATTTCTACCGCTCGTAGGCTGGCGCCCGAGATCCTGGGAGCTGAAGAAGAACCGGCGGCGTGCACGAGTCTTTTCTGGGCGACAAAGCGGAAGGCGCTGCCGCTGTTGTGCTGGTGGCGTCTTGGCGACCGGGCGGCGAGTTCGTAAATGAGCGACTGCGCGAGGCCTTTCTCGGCCGCCATGAAGCGCGGGGGCGACGGCTCTACGTGGCGCCGAGAAAGTACGTCGAAAGACATGGGGGGATTCGTATACCGCGTACTTTCTCGGACTGGCGGGGCGAAACCCCCGCAAAACAAGACAGACCGCGAGAAAGTGAGCCCTAGGGCCAGACCAACGCGCCCATGCCCGCGCGCGCACACACATACACACACATTACCACGCGCGGGGACTCACCTGGACGCGGTACGCGCAGCGTGGGGCGAGAGGTAATGCCGCCGATGCCGACCGATCACTGATCCAGTAGTGCGCGGCGCCTTTTTGGCGTCGCGGTCGCTCTGCGACAGGGCGGTCGCTTCAACCTGCTGTTTGACCAGGCAGAGTGATTGTCATATTTCGCTTTAATTACGAAAACGACTTTAATTTCACATAATATAGATAGATTTAGCAAAGCTTGCAAGAATTATCCCGTATATAGACATGCGGGACGGCGATAGAGACAGTAGAAGGCCAACACTTGTTGAACCTTCCACGCCCCTTGCGGAAATTCCCGGTCTCCACAGTACAAAGCATCGGAACTTGGTGCAGCATGCACTTGTTGTCTCGTAACGATTCAAAAGCGCGCGTCCTGGTCGCGGGTTGATTGTGCCACGAAGAAAACGATCGGCTTCTCAAGCTGGACTTCCGCCCGCGCTCCGTCTCGGCCTCTTCAGCGACTCAACAGACCAATGGGATCCCAGTGGGATCTCTGAACTGGCTCCGAAAGAAGCGCAGCGCCGAGTTTCAGAGCATGCTGGCTACTTGCACGATGGAGTTAAACGCATCAAAAGCGAGGTCACCGGCGAGCGTCCAACGGTACGATGCTGGAGTGGTGTCTGCTCTATTTCTTTCGCCGTCATTATGATTTGGGTAAGGTGACGCTGAATTTGTGTGTTCAACGCGCCAAGTTGCCCGTCTGCGTGGCGAGATCGAGACGGAGCGCCAGTGAGTCTCAGAGGAGAGATTGCTACGAACTCCGGTGGCTGCATGCGATTGCGCGATGTCAATTGCACATACACCAACGGCGGAAACAGTGCGGGTACTCGGTGAGTTTGCCGTAGCTTGTTGGGTAATGCGCTCTGGGCGCAGTGTCTTGTGACCCTACACCCGCCATGGAGCGTGAACGTGAAGCCGTCTCTATTCCCCCGCCGCCTCATTCCTCATTTTGCCCCTCGAGCTCCAAGTCGTTCGAGCATCTTCGAGAACCAAGAAGCAGCGAGCATGGCACTCAGCGAGCTGAGCGGACTGCTGTCGCCGTCAACGCAGACGCGGTCCTCCTTCACGTCCGTGACGACGATCGGTCAGTCTAATGGGTTCGCAGCGTCGCTCATCGCGTTCCAAGCGCTCTGCCTTCTCATCTTCGCGGCCAACTTCGAGACCGCCAACCCGACCAACACGAGCGCCGATGTCGACGGCCGAGTCCAGCACTACTACCCGATGTACATGGACGTCCACGTCATGATCTTCGTCGGCTTCGGCTTCCTCATGACATACCTCCGCAAGTACAGCCTCAGCGCTGTGTCGCTCAACTTCCTTGTCGCGGTCATGTCTGTCCAGTGGGGGATCATCATGGTGACACTCATCCACCAGATCGGCAGCGGCAGTGTTCGCGCCAAGGTCATCGACGTCACGACGCTCATCAACGGCGACTTCGCGGCCGGTGCGGTGCTCATCAGCTTTGGCGCCGTGCTCGGCAAGGTGACGCCGACTCAGCTCATCTGGATGACGTTCCTCGAGATCATCTTCTACGCGCTCAACGAGTACGTCCTGACCGATTACCTGAAGGTGATCGACGCCGGCGGATCGATGGTAATCCACACCTTCGGCGCGTTCTTCGGCCTTGCGCTGAGTCTCCAGATTGGCGTGCCCGCGCAGCACGAGCAGACGCACAACACGTCGCGATACACTTCGGACATCTTCGCCATGATCGGCACGATCTTCCTTTGGATGTACTGGCCATCGTTCAACGCCGCTATGGTCCCGGACGACGGCTTCCGTCAGGAACGCGCCGTCGTGAACACGGTCTTCAGCATCGCCGCCTCCTGTGCCTCCGCGTTCGCGACCAGCCAGCTTCTGACGACCGTGCGCAAGTTCGACATGGTGCACCTGCAGAACGCGACGCTCGCTGGTGGTGTCGCGATCGGCTCGAGCTGCGACCTGGCCCTAAGCCCCGCGACGTGCATCTTGATCGGCCTGCTTGCCGGGTTTGTGTCGGTCTGCGGCTACGAGATGGCATCTCCTGCACTCGAGACACACATCAAGTTGTCCGACTCAGCTGGAATCCTGAACCTGCACGGCATGCCCGGCGTGATTGGCGGCCTTGCGTGCGCCCTGTCGACCATGGCAATCTCGGACGAGTACTATGGCGATGGCTTGGAGCAGATCTACGAGGCGAGGGCGTATCGCTCGGCCTTTGGCCAGGGCCTCGTGCAGATCGTCGCGACCGCGGTCACTTTGTTCTCTTCGATCGCGTCCGGAACTGTTGCCGGCTGGCTGCTCCAGTCGAAGCTCTTCCGCCAGCAGAAGCTCAAGTACGAGGACGGCGAGTGGTTCCACCTGCCGGAAGACGCCGAGCACACCGTGTGACGAAGGATGCACCCCCATGTCGCTCTTCTGTACAGGCAGCTGTGGAGACCGACTCATTGAATGTGAGTTTCATTCGATGCATTAGTGACGACTACCGCTCTATCCACGTGTGAAACTCGCATCAACAACGTGTTGGCACCTTCGCCATCCATTTCCAAAATTGATACGCACACACACTGACCGTCATTGGTCACACTTTGGAAATCTACAGAGCTTGGCTGCACTTAGCAGCTCCCTCTGATGCCCACATCCGAGTACGAAGCCGACGAGAGGTCAACCCACGAGCGCATCGCATTGACGATCGACAAGTCGCGGTGCACGCGCGTGTACTTGCCGCCCACGAAGTTCTCGACCGTGTAGCCGCACGAGCCAGACTGGAAGGCCTGCTCGTATGGCATGCTGATGGTGCACTCGTCGCTGGACGAGCCGCTGCAGTCCGAGTATCCGTCCGGGAAGCCGGCAGCGCCATTCGTGTAGAACGTGTACGAGCTGAGCACGACCTTGATCTGCCAGTCCGCGTCCGTGCGGCTGAAGAGCTGGACTTCGAACGCGCGGTGGGCAGCCACATCCTTG
>JAADYG010000871.1:0-12827 GCA_023338115.1 Phytopythium boreale | reverse complement strand
CCCCCCCCCCCCCCCCCCCCCCCCCCACGGTGGCACTGCACAACTTGTGGAGACAGCGCAGCTTCAGAGAGCGCTCGCGGAACTCGATTGCTCGGCGCTTCTTCAATTGATGCGCGTTCCAGAGCTTCCATTGAGTCAACGATCGCTGCCACGAAGACTTGCATTCGAGTGCACTGATCAACAGACGCGCGCAACGATACCGCCGCACCTTGGACAGCCACCTCTCGACGAAGAACGCGTGCTTCACACGCCTCTCGTGTTTGGCACAAAGCTGTTGGCCGCGCTGGTGTAGCTCCACGTTGTATCTGACCAACTCGTGCCACCGATGCCAACGTCGGTGGAGCTCTAGCGACCGTGCCACTGCCATAAACGCTCGCTGGGCCTTCTGTAATCGCACAGAGCGGCACCATGACACGAACACCCGGCGACGCAGTCGGAACTGCTGCTGCCGGGCGTGCGACGACCACGCGGACATGGATTTGCGTACAAGGGATCTTTCCCACAATTGGTCAGCTTTGGTAAACTTGGCGAGCCGCCCTCGTCGAAGTCGATCGGCCCGGTTTCGCCATCCCTGCAGTGCTCGCTTCAGTATGAGTCCGTCTGCCGCTGCGTTCATCGTCTCCTGTCGCCGCTTATCCATTAGCCAGCGACACCAAGCACTGAAGCTCTGCCTCTTCAGTGCAATGTCGTGAAAAGCCGAGCTTTGCTCCATCCGTTGACGTTGAACTTGGGAAGCGTATGCGAAGTCTGCCCACGCGGAAACCGCGAGCTCCAAGCGGCGGGAAGCGACACGGACGGATATCACCGTCATAAGCGATCGACGTCGATTTTTCTCCGCAGACGCCGTCTTCAGCGCATCCAAAGCTCTTCGCAGCTCTCGCTGGTACCGTCGTACGATGATTGCGCGTGCCCCAGCGCTTCGTTGATACGCCAAGCGCCATAAGTGCCATCCATACATCCGCTTCACGAAGGCCGAATGCATTCGAGCAACTGCCACCCCTCGTCGTGCGATGTTCCTTCGGTTGTTCGTGCGTCGGAGCCACGTCCGCAGAGCACGACGGAATCTCCACGACTGTAGATTTCGCTCGCGCTCGAACAAGGCCAAGTCGAACCGGTAGAGTTTACCAAATGCTCTCCGGACGATAAGTCGAGTCGAGATTTGCTACAGTGTTAGGCACGGACGCAGTTTGTCAGTTCCTTGTGCACGAGTCACTACACAGTGCACGCAGCATCACTCTGGCTCACCTTCAGTTGAGCAGCTCGGTGACGGAGATACCGAGCAATCAGCCGCCACTGCTGCAAGCACCGACGCAGCCGGTATCGACACATTTTCTTGTGCGCGCGCTTCTCGAGCGTCTTCATGTAGTGCGCTCGATCGTGCGCTGCCTTCCACCCGTCCAACGCCGTTTCTAACAAGCGCTGGTGGTACCACTTGATGCCGAGTCGATAGCGGTTCTTCCGCTCAAGAAACTCAAGCCAGCCGTCGAAACATACTTCTAACGTTCGCTTCCAGCGCTTCTTAAGATGTCGTTCGACGAGATGCCGTCGCTCGATGCGGTGCTGCACCTGTCTGACCAGCGTTTCCCATTGACACCTCAAGAAATGCGACTGTGCGATCGCGTTCTGGTTGACCCATTGCTGGCGTTGACAGATATACTGCCGCCGTCGTTGCCATACACCCCGCGCTGTTTGAACTTGGCTTCGGTCGCGGAGTTTGTTCAGATAGCGGCGCAACCTCGTGTGTGACTGCCAATAGTAGAGTACAGCGCACAACAAGCGCTCCCGCCTTGACGCTTTAAGCGCTCGATAAGCCCTCTGAAACCGAAAAGTGTGCCTCCATCGGCAATACACGCCACCTATCAGCGACGTGTTGGACCGTGACACCACAGCACGATAGGTGTGATGGAGGCACTGCTGCTCACGCCAGTGAAGCTGCCACGCGTGGAAGGCATGACGAACCATCGAATCACGGTGGTGCAACGCCGCGCGCCGCGAAAACTGCCTCGCCACCACTGCCGCACGTGCCAAATCCCTCCAAAGTGCCAGGTATTTGCGCGAGATCGTCAGCCG
This sequence comes from Phytopythium boreale, assembly GCA_023338115.1. NCBI lineage: Eukaryota > Oomycota > Peronosporomycetes > Pythiales > Pythiaceae > Phytopythium > Phytopythium boreale. Next base: position 10,757 of record JAADYG010000871.1, on the reverse strand, counting down.
TTCCACCGGTTCTGCCTGTGGGCGGCGTGGTCCACGTCTCGCGCACTTGACGACCTGGTAAGGAATCTCAAGTCGGGACGTCCGAGTCGGGCATTAAGGCTGTTGGCCATACCACTTCTTCGCACGCTTACGCTCAGTATCCGAGTTGCTACACTTGGAGAGGTTGGCGTGCCCTAACGCCGCCTTGCACGACTGAAACTTGAGTGACGTCAGGGCCGCGTCGAGATCCGACCACGCCGGTGCCTTCGCTTGTGCGGCTGGTGCTGGGCTACGTGCCTCCGCGGCGGGCTTCACGAGGAGAAGTCCACGAGAGGATGTCGGAGGCGCCGTGGTATCCTTGCAACGTGTGTACCGCTGGAGCAACGCCGCGTGCTGCTACTGCTGGTCCAGCAGCGCCGCATTCAGCTCGTCGCGGAGCCTCCGCACCCCTCCCACCGCCGCAGTTGGCGAGGGCCTTGCAGTGCTGTCGTCCTCTGTCTGCTGCAGCGGTTTGCTCGCTCCATTCACGTCGTACATTACAAACTGAGAGGAAGCAACGTTGTATAGGCAATTGAAGCAGCTCGCGACCCTCAACCAGTCTCCATGACTCTTCGCCGAGGGCAACAAGATCGGGTTGAGCTCGTCAAGCACTGTACTGAACATGCTCTTATAGTGAGCCTCCATCGTAGTGTTGGCAAATTACCAAGGTAAAGGGTAAATTATCAGGTAAAGGGTAAATTACCAGGTAAAGGGTAAATTACCAGGTAAAGGGTAAATTACCAGGTAATTACCGTTAATTTACCAAAGTTACCAAAAGAACTTTTGGTAACTTTTATTTGTTACCGTAATATATTATGCCTGAAATATTTCGAAATTTATTTAATGAAAACAAGTCAGAAAAATATGGCAATAAATTACAAACTTATGTAGAAATTGTGTAAGCGTGGGAGAGTAACTTTGAGGTAACTCTGGTAATTACCTGGTAAATTACTGGGTAACGGTAACTTTGGTAACTTTTGGTAATTACCTTTTGCCATCCCTGCTCCCTCGCCATCAATATATCCTCTGGTTGGCTAAAAATTATTTGTAACCTCTCTTGATTGGATAAAATAGATATGACTTATTTTGGCGGGAAGCCGAAACACGCTCGCGCGCAAAAAGCGTTGCAGACAAACGGGAGCGAAAAAGCGCCGGAAGGTTTTTGGCAATGGCGTCGCCGGCGTTCGCGCGGAATGGGGGCTACCGCAGCGGCCGCAGCGTAATGAACAGCGCGGGCGTCGGCTCCTCGCAGGCCAGCGACGTGAACGCGAGCGCGATCGGCGGCGGCGGCGCTGGCGCCGGCTCGGGCGGCATCGGGCAGTCCAATTATGCCGAAGAGAAAGGTGCGTCTGCAAGCGTTTTCGGGTCGTGGTCGACGGCGCGAGGCTGGAGGTGAACGCCGCGTGTGTAAGGGCGGACTATTACTGACCGATTGGATGGGTTGCGATGTGACCAATCAGCTAAGTGCGCGGCGTTCCTGCTCCAGTTCACGTCCAACCTGGACGAGCCAGGCGACGGCCCCAAGTATATGCGCATGCTGGTGAGAGAGCCGCACCAAACTGTCTAGCGCGTCCACATTTGTACAGCTTCTAAACCGGTCCGAACTACTTGTCTGGCGTCATCCTTGTCGTTATCCCCGGCAACAACAGCAAGAGGTTGCCAACCGCGAGCGCACCTCCATCCCCATCGCGCTCGACGACGTCCAGATCGTGCGTTCCTCGTGCACAACATACTCAAAACCTCTCTGTATATTCTCAATGCTGATCGTCTCCACTATGTCTGTGTCAGTTTGAGCGGGACGACCCGATGTTCGTGACGCGGATGGCGCGCAACGCGCGGCGGTACATGGCGCTGTTTGCCGAGGCCGTCGACGAGCTGCTGCCAGCCCCGACAGTCGACATTTCGCACGCGCAAGACGTGCTGGACGTGCTGCGTCTGCATCGCGCGCAGGAGATCGCAGCGCAGAGCGAGCAGACGCCGCAAGACGGGGGCTCGAACGAGAATGTGTTCCCACCCGCACTGATGCGGCGCTTTGAGGTGCGGCTCGTTCCGGGCGTCAAGCTCAAGTCGGCGCCGATTCGCGACGTCAAAGCACGCGACGTCGGGCGGCTCGTGCGCGTCAAGGGGATGGTCACGCGCGTCTCGAGCGTCAAGCCGCTGCTCACGGTCGCCACGTACACGTGCGAGGCGTGTGCCTACGAGGTGTACCAGGAGGTGAACGCGCGGCAGTTCACGCCGCTCCAGCAGTGCCCCAGCAAGCGCTGCGAGACCAACCGCGCGAGCGGCAGGCTGCTGCTACAGCCCAAAGCGTCCAAGTTTGAAAAGTACCAGGAGCTCAAGCTGCAGGAGCTGCCCAACCAGGTGCCAATGGGCCACATCCCGCGCACCATGACGGTGTATCTGCGCGGCGAACTCACCCGCACGTGCGAGCCGGGCGCTCTCGTCACGATTTGCGGCATCTTCCTGCCCCTACCGTATACGGCGCAGCGCCAGATGATGATGGGGCTTGTGACCGAGACGTACCTGGAGGCCACCGACGTGGTGAACCATAAGAAACGGTATTCGGCTATGGAGTCGAGCGAGGACATGGAGGCCGCGGTGCTCGCGCTGCAGGAAAACAACAAGAACGTGTACGAAGTGCTGTCGCAGTCGATCGCGCCCGAGATTTACGGCCACGAGGACGTTAAGAAGGCGCTGCTGTTGCTCATGATCGGCGGCATGACCAAGCGGATGGACGAAGGCATGAAACTCCGCGGCGACATCAACATTCTCCTCATGGGAGACCCCGGCGTGGCGAAATCGCAGCTGCTCAAGCACATTGCGACCATCGCGCCACGCGGAGTGTACACGACTGGCAAGGGCTCGTCCGGCGTTGGTCTGACGGCCGCAGTTGTGCGCGACGCACTCACCAAGGAGATGACGCTGGAGGGCGGCGCGCTCGTGCTCGCGGACATGGGCATTTGCTGCATCGACGAGTTTGACAAGATGGAGGAGGGCGACCGTACCGCCATCCACGAAGTGATGGAGCAGCAGACCGTCAGTATTGCCAAGGCGGGCATCACGACGACGTTGAACGCGCGAACGTCGGTGCTCGCAGCGGCCAACCCGATTTACGGGCGGTACAACAAGGCCCTGAGCGCGTCGCAGAACATCAACCTGCCGAACGCGCTGCTCTCGCGCTTTGACTTGCTGTTCCTGCTGCTGGACATCGCCAACTTCACCAAGGACGAGGCGCTCGCGCGCCACGTGACGTACGTGCACCGGTTCGCCAAGAACCCGGACATGGCGTTCGAGCCCGTGCGCCCCGAGGTGCTTCGCTACTTCATCGCGATCGCCAAGCAGTACCAGCCCAGCATCCCGGAGGAGCTGAGCACGTACATTGTCGAGGCTTACGTGGAGCTGCGGCAGCAGGACGCCAACGAGCAGGCGCAGCTGCAGAAGCAAAGCGGCAGCCGGTTCAACTCGTCCGGGTTCGGAGACAGCACAAGCAACAATCACGCGCAGACGGCAATGACGGCGCGTCAGCTGCTGAGCATCTTGCGCTTGTCCCAGTCGCTCGCGCGGCTGCGGTTCGCGACCGAGGTGATCCACCAGGACGTGGACGAGGCCATCCGCCTCGTGTACGTGTCCAAGGCGTCGCTGACGGAGCAGGAGGGCGGCGACGACCGCCAGAACGGCGCGTCGGCCGGCGGCGGGCAGCGGTCGTCGCAGGACGCAACATCCAAGATATACCGGCTGCTGCTCGAGTTCGCCACCGACCGCGACACGACGGTCGTGGCCATGAGCGACGTGGAGCCGGCCGTGCTGCGCAAGGGCTTCACGGCGCAGCAGCTCAACACGTGCATCCAGTACTACGAGTCGCTGGAGGTCATGCAGCGCAGCGCCAACGGTACCACGCTGTCGTTCGTGCGGTAGGGGCAGGCAGACACGCACACGTCGGTCTCTTGCATGCTCGATTGCATCCTCTTGACGATTATAAACACAACGACAATCCACAGCATGCTGATCACGTTCCCCGAGAGCATCATCTATGTATGTGCAAGCTACTCTAGCCACAGCTTGAGGCGGAAGGCGTCGCCGCCGTTAAGGTAGTAGCGCACGAGCCGCTCGTCGCGCACGAAGCCGAGGTTCTCGTACAGGCGGATGGCGCCACGGTTGTCGATCTCGGTCTCGAGCGTCACCTCGGCGCAGCCGGCGGCGCGCATGCGGTCGATCGCGCGGCGCGCGAGCTGTGAGCCGATGCCGCGGTGTCGGGACTTCTGCTCCACGGCCAGCATGGCGATGTACCCGCGCCAGCGCTGCGGCTCCTCGTCCGCGTCCGTCTTCGGCTGCTGCTGCAGTGGCGCGTCGTCGCGGCGGTCGCTCTCCTCGGGGCTCGCACCCAGCGGCTCGAGGCGGCAGATGATGACGCCCACGAGCTTGTGCCGCACGCGCGCCAGCACGCACAGCTCCGGCCAGTTGTAGAGGAAGTAGCGGTACGTGAACACCGAGTAGGGCTCCGACAGGTCCTTGTCGATAAGCTTCACCAGCTCCGCGAGCTGCTTCTCGCCCTGGTACGTCGAGAACTCGATCGCGTCGCTGTCGTCAGCCGCCGGCGTCGCCATCTTGCCCGGGATGAAGGCGATGATGGATACGACGCGTACCCCACTGACCGGATGGTTACACGGGCTATAAGGTTACACTCCTGCAGCTGTTGGGTATGTATTAGTTTTTGGAGGTGAGAACCTGCTTGGGTTACATTAAGGTTACACGACAAGGTTACATCATGTTACGCGGGCGGAACAGCGGAACAGTGGGATCGGAACATACAGTATTCTGGTGCCGAGCGCGTGCGTGGCCAGTGAAGTGAGGCGTCCCCATCGGAACATCGTTGACCGCCACACATGGATCTAGTACGCGTGCGTGACCGGTAAGCTTCCCCAAGCAAGGCTAGTATCGCGCCAAGCATTCGAACGAACAGCCACGGGTTATGCATGGTGCTGCGGTTTCACAACGATTGCTGTTGCGTGACCCTTCCGGGTTTGCGCCATGCGCTGCAGGGTTTACGTTCGCACGCGTACCCCTCCCCCAATCGCAGAACCGGGTAGAACACCATCTGATTCCTCGCGAAACACGGTCCGCGGTGCCTGATAACTCGGCCACATCATCCACCCAGGCGCAGGCGCTTCCTCACCAACCATCCCGTCAAAGTGTCAAAAAGCTCGGGAAAGGGCCCTCGTCAACGGGGTTCCGCCCCCTCAACGCGCAACGCCATGCACAGAGGGCGTATCGTGAGTCCTCGCCCTGGTTGTCCAATAGCAACTGCGTGGCTCTCGGCTCTTTGGCCCCCGCTTCCATCGGATCATGGCCTCCCGGCCCCCTCCTGGGCCGCCCGTCGCTCGGTGGCCGTCATTTTCCAACTCGGACGGCCCCCCGCACGCCTCTATCCCCCCGACGAAGAACTAGACGACCATGGCCCCGAAGCGTCGCTCGCGCAAGACCACCAAGGACCCCCATGCCGCTTTGGACACGGCGGAGCGCGCCAAGCTCGGCGCCGAGGCCAAGGAGCGCGGTAACGCCGCCTTCGCGGCTGGCGACCACCAGACGGCCATCAAGGAGTTCACGGCGGCCATCGCGTACGAGCCCACGAACGTGATCTACTACTCGAACCGCTCGGCCGCGTACCTGAGCGCCGGCCAGGCCACCCCTGCCATGCAGGACGCCAAGACGTGCGTGGAGCTGGACCCCAAGTTCACCAAGGGTTACGCTCGCCTCGGTGCCGCCCACTTTTACATTAAGAACTACGCCAAGGCCGTGACGGCCTACACGCAGGGCCTGACGGTCGAGAAGGGCAACAAGGCCATCCAGGCCGGCCTGACCCAGGCGCAGGCCGCGCTCCAGGTGCAGGAGGAGGAGATCTCGGGCGTCGAGATGGACGAGGCCACGCGCAAGATGAAGCGCATGGAGATCGAGGAGAAGATCAACAAGGCCCGCAAGGAGCGCGAGGAGCGCGCCAAGCGCGCCGAGAAGGGCTTCTCAGAGGTCATTGGTATTGACCTTGGTACGACGTACTCGTGCGTCGGTGTCTGGAAGGACGGCCAGGTGGAGATCATTGCCAACTCGGAGGGTAACCGCACGACGCCGTCGTGGGTCGGCTTCAACGAGAACGAGCGCCTCATCGGCGAGGCCGCCAAGATCCAGGCCGCCTCGAACGCCGCCAACACGGTGTTCGACGCCAAGCGTATTATCGGCCGCACGTTCAGCGACCCGGTCGTCAAGAAGGACGCCACGCACTTCCCGTTCAAGATCGTGGAGGGCGACGACGACAAGATCCTCATTGAGGTCGAGTTCAAGGGCGACAACAAGCGCTTCACGCCCGAGGAGATCTCGTCCATGGTGCTCCTGCGCATGAAGGAGACGGCCGAGGCCTACCTTGGCCAGCCCATCAACCAGGCTGTCGTGACGGTGCCCGCGTACTTCAACGACCAGCAGCGCCAGTCGACCAAGGACGCCGGTGCCATCGCTGGCCTGGACGTCAAGCGTATCATCAACGAGCCCACGGCCGCGGCCCTCGCCTACGGTCTTGACACCAACGCCGGCAGCGACGGCAAGGCCTGCAACGTGCTCATCTTCGACCTGGGTGGCGGCACCTTCGATGTGTCGATCCTGTCGATCGAGAACGGCATCTTTGAGGTCAAGGCCACGGGCGGTGACACGCACCTCGGTGGCGAGGACTTCGACAACAACATGGTCGACTACCTGCTCACGGAGTTCAAGCGCAAGAACCGCAACCTGGACCCCTCGGGATCGGCCCGCGCCATGCGCCGCCTGCGCACGGCCTGTGAGTCGGCCAAGCGCATGCTGTCCACGACCACGAGCGCCTCGGTGGAGGTCGACTCGCTGTTCGAGGGCGTCGACTTCTCGTCGACGGTGACGCGCGCCAAGTTCGAGTCGCTCAACGAGGAGCTGTTCAAGCGCTGCGAGGAGACGGTGCTCAAGGTGCTGTCGGACGCCAGCATGAAGCCGGAGGACGTGACGGAGCTGGTGCTGGTCGGCGGTTCCACGCGTATCCCCAAGGTGCAGACGATGCTGTCGTCGCTCTTCGGCGGCAAGGAGCTGTCCAAGTCGATCAACCCCGACGAGGCCGTCGCCTACGGTGCCGCCGTGCAGGGCGCCATCCTGTCGGGCATCCGCAACGACGCGACCAACTCGCTGCTGCTGGTGGACGTGACGCCGCTGTCGCTCGGTATTGAGACGGTCGGTAAGGTCATGTCGGTGCTCATCAAGCGCAACACGGCCATCCCGGTCCGCAAGACGCGCGTGTACACGACGGAGGAGGACTACCAGACGTCGGTGGACGTGTGCATCTACGAGGGCGAGCGCGCCTCGGTGGTTGCCAACAACAAGCTCGGCGAGTTCAACATCTCGGGCATTGAGCGCGCCAAGCGCGGCGAGCCCCAGGTCGAGGTGACGTTCGAGATTGACGCGAACGGCATCCTGAACGTGTCGGCCCGCGACAAGAAGACGGGCGCCCGCGCCGAGACGACCATCTCGAACAACCGCGGCCGCCTGACCCAAGCGGACATTGACCGCATGGTGTCTGAGGCCGAGAAGTTCAAGAAGGACGACGCCGAGATGCTGCGCCGCATCGAGGCCCGCAACGACCTGGAACAGTTCATCTACCGCGCCATCGAGATGGCCCGCGAGAAGGGCGACGCCAACGTCGAGAACGCCATCCGTGACGCCCGCGACTGGCTCGAGGACCACGAGGAGGCCACGCTCCGCGAGCTCGAGGACAAGAAGCGCATGCTCGAGCGCATGGTGCGCTTCTAAGCGCGCATCTAGCGTTTGAGTAGTGGGGGAAAGGAAGCGGTTTTCTATTTGAATTTTTGTGTATCTACCTAACCAGACCAACAACGATGGAAACCCAAAGAGGAAACGCGCTTTGCCGTACACAACAAAGGTCACGTCGACGTTGTCTTGCTTGCCTTTTCAACTTGCTGGGTGGCTACAGACATGACAATGCCGTCATCGATGACATGCTTCCAAGACGTTTGAGCCGTTGTAGAAGACTTCGTATCACAGACAAGCGATGCAATGATGATTGAGCTTCAACGTTGTCTATTGTAACAATATCTCGATGGCGAGGGGTTCAAATGGTGAGCGACTGCTCTTGCCGCCGCCGGAAGAAGAGCACGTAGGCGGTGGAGCTGCTCAGCTCGGGCTTCTTGACGGTTGACACGCTCGCGTCGTTGAAGTCGAACCACTCCTGCGTGTCGCTGTTCAGGCACTCACTGCACGGGGTCGACCACCAACACAACAAACAATACACGTCAGCAATAGTCATCCGTCAACCAGTCATCCGACAGAAGGCAGCGTACGCGGTGTAGTGGCCGCCGTTGAGCGAGCCCATGTGGTGCACGACGCCCGTGAGGTCGTACAGCGTGCTGCCGTCCACCACGGCGTCCGGCGCGCAGTACTCGGCGACGTCGAGGCCCAGCGCCGGGTACGTCACGGCCGTGCTCACCTTGTCCCGGCTAAAGGTGGAGGAGAAGCGCTTGAGGTGGACCACGAGCACCTCCGGCAGCCGGTAGACCGAGATCTTCTTGGACACGGCGCGGTGGGCCTTGCACTTGGCGCAGTAGTACGCGTCGTGCTCGTTCAGGAACTCCTACTCCGTGTACGCCTTGAGGCAGTCGTGGAGCGAGCAGCCGTTGCCGCTCGATCCGAGCGAGTCGCTGTCGCTGGCTCTGGACGATGACGAGGAGCTGGACGAGCTCGAAAAGAAGCCGCCAGGCATGCGCAGGTGGTGCGAGCTCTTCCTCTTCGGCACGGGCAGCGACAGGTCCCAGAAGACGTCGAAGCACAGCGACCGGTGGCTACACGTGTTGCAGCGGATCTCGGAGCGCAGCTGGCCGCAAAAGAGCTCTGAGAGCGCGCTCGAGTTGCGCTCGAGGTAGAACTTCCAGTACTCGTCCGACACGTCGCGGTCCTTGGCGCCCTCGCGGTCCTTGATCTCGTAGTACGGCGGCTTCTTGCGGATCTTGTTGAGGTCCTCGTGCAGCCCGTCCAGCAGGAAGCGCAGGAACTCCTGCGCGTCCTGCTGGTCGTACCCGGTGAAGCGCGACGCCACCTTGCCGACCACGCGCTTGAGCTCGGCGGGGCGCGCCGAGCTGAACTGCGCGGCCGTCCAGAGCTCGCGGATGAGCTCTCCAAAGGCGCTGCTCCCGACATTTAGTGCAACGAGAAGGCAGCGGTTAGAGATCCGATTGCATTTGGAACGTCTTTGGTACTGCGCGTACTTGGCGAGCGCGCCCTTGGTGGGGCTGCCTTCGTTGATCTCGCGCGTGTGCAGGCCCGAGAGGAAGTACTTGACGACTGGCGGGAGGTTGCTCACGCATTGCAGGCAGCTATTCATAAAGCTGCTCGTATACCCAGGCGAGTGAGAACAACAAACAGCAAACAGCTGCAGTGAAGCAGGAGGGAATACGCAACTCACCACGTGTTGCCGAGGTTCTGGAGCCCCACGAGCCCCTTCGAGTTGCTCTTCTTGACCGCCATGTCGTTCCCTGGCAGCGCCGACGACGATGACGCGGACGACGACAGGGGCGACGTGCGACTGCTGGAGCGCAGTCGCTGCTGGAAGGACGACGACGCGCCGGACGATGACAGCGCCGATGACGAGACGATGTTGACGGTGCTGGACGTGGTTGCTCCTCCGCTGAGGCGTGGGAGCTCTCCGATCGTCGGCAGACTCGAGTGCGTGTGCGTGGAGCCTGCACCGCTGCTGTTGTTGTTGCCGCTGGCGACGCTAAGGCCGGTCGCCAGCGCGTCCGCCACATCGTCCACGGACTGCGTGCTGTCATTGCACTGCGAACGCAACGAGGTCGTGCTCGCGACTTGGTTGCCGCCGCGCGCGGGGTTGAACCGCGAGAGCTGCGCGAGCGTCGAGGAGGAGGACCCCGAGCTGCGCGAGATACTCGAGTCAGACGCCGTCGCGCTGATCCGGTTGGCCGCGACGCGATTCGTCGGGCGGTTGAGGAACTTGCTGCCTAGCGAGGACGCCGCCGGCTTCGGTGGCTGCTGGTCTGAGAGGTCCGCCACCGGAGCGTCCTTCGACCGCGGAAACGGGTAGTGGAGATGATACGCTGCACCAAAAAGGATGGAAATCAAATGCCGTTAGCGCCGGTTGGGTCGCTGATATGCATGTATGCACACGCGTGCATTGACGCACTCGAGCGCTCCGTCTCGGACATGGCTTCGTCGGGTTGCTGACGTCGGTAGCCGCTGCCCGAGCTAGATGAAGCGCTCGCGAACAGTCGAGGTACGAGCCGCGGGCCAGCCATGCAAGAGATAGCGGCTCCAGCGGGAGGTAGCAGAGACGGGAAGCGCCGGAACCCACGGCACGGACGCCCTCGCTTTGATTTGGGCGTGGGGTGTTCTCAGACGAGGAGGCGGTAAGAAGCGGCCACGGCGGCATCCACAGCGCTCCGCCTAGTCGTTCGTCAGTCCGCATGCCTGCTTTGTGCTCTTATCCGATGACTCGCACTCCGTTTCCTCCTGCTTTTCAACAACGGCCAAAGCTCCTCGGAGATGTAATTATAACCCCTAGCGCGTCCTGGTGACTCGAGTGACTGGCTGGATATAGATAGACTCGGCATCCCAGTCTGCATCTGCACTTCCAGCCTCATCAACTACACTTCCAGCACGGGGCTGCCGCCGCCTCCGGCGCCGCGCACCCGCCTCGCGAACTTGCATTT
>JAADYG010000870.1:0-12846 GCA_023338115.1 Phytopythium boreale | reverse complement strand
GAACGATCAGTATGCCGCTAGTGTTAGCGATGTTTGTCATGTAGAGCACAGTCAATAACGTCGATAGCTTTGAGAAACACCAGTTTGCGCAGCCTTTGGTCCTTCTCTTGTGCCTGTAGATCTCGACATGTCTGCAGCCCACAGCAGCACGATTCCAGCACCACATTCACACGGTTCACACGGCGTAGGCACCGACGTGTCGGACTGTATTCCGCATGGCGAACGGACTGATGGCACGATCGGCAGTCGGTCGCGTGTGCTGCTCCCTCTGTGTAGTTCTTGCTCACTTTGCGAACATCTTGCTGCGCACCGAGAAGACCACGAGCAGCGGGTGCCCTTCGTGATACAGGCGCATCGAGTCGTTATACAGCGGCACGCGGAAGACCACCTCGCCGCCCTCCTCCTGCCGGGCGATGCGCTTGAGCGACAGTGTGCAGTGGCCCTGGATCGACTCGTTCTTGACCCACACCAGCATGTGCAGCAGTTCGAGCGGTCGGCTATGCTGGAGCACCACGTTCAGCGACAAGTCGTAGCCCTTCACGCCGAGAATCCGCTCGCCGATCCGGTTGACCTGCTTGTTGTCGTCCTCGCCCATGAGCGGGGCGATCACCCGCGTCCGCTTGGGCACCACGGCGTTCCCGTTCCACTGCAGCTGCATGTTGAACACGCGCAGAACGGTCGACACGGGCCGCTCCGACTTGGTCAAGTGCCGCACCACACGCGGGTGGTCGAAGTAGCTCCCGTTGACTGATCTCGAAAAGTGCGCCGTTTCCGAGTCCAGCCGGCTCGAGATCGACCTCGACCGAGAGCTCGAGCCATTGTTCGAGCGAGGCGACAGGGTCGAGTTCGCTTGTCGGTCGCGGTTGCCATGCGGGAAGCTCAGGATGAACGTTCCGCAGACGGGACTGTGGTCGCTCACGTCCATGCCGTCGCCGTGGTTGATCGACCGGTAGTTGTCAATCCACGAGCGCTCCTCCGCAAACGGGTTTAGCACCTTCTCTGGGATCAGCTTCGAGTCGCTCACGAGCAGCGAGTGGATGAGGATGCGGTCGCACCATCCGGGCACGCGCTTCTTCACCTTGCCGCCCTTGTAGAACGGCTCCTTGTACAACACGCGGAAGACCAGCGACGGCCACAGCGGCATCGTTTCGCTCACAATGCCGCGCTTCGGGAACTTCTTGTACGTCGGGTAGAAATCCGGGAACTTGTTGGGCTCCGTGAAGCCCTCGAAGACACCGCCGTTCCGTCGATCGTTGAGAAGGCCGTCAAACTTGTCGTGAAGCTCCAGGTTGCGTCCTTCCTCCAGCATGTGCAGCACCATCTGCGGATCCAGCAACACGATGCGGTAGTTCATGTCGCCCATCCAGATGACGTGGTGGAACTGCTCCGTCAGGTCAAAGCTGTTGTGCCCCATGATGCGGCCGAGGTTCGAGTTCAAATTCCGGATCTGCTCGCGGCGGTACGCGTCGTTGCGCGCGTCGAGGTGGCAGTTCACAAACACCATCGTCGTGTTGTGGATCATGAGCGCAACGGCGACGCCGCCCTTGGACCCGCTGGTCAGATTGAACTTGTGGACGCCAGAGCGGACGAGCTTGACCTTCTCCTTCACGTCTGAGCAGTAAAACACGGCCATACCGGTAAACTTGGTGCCCATAAACGCGCCGTCGCCGCGACCGTGGACGGCGTCAATCACTGCGTCCGCGTTGTGGTACTTGTTGGTCACCATGCTGTTGCTGTTCTTCAGTTCCATCCGGTAGTAGCGAGTCCCAGCCTCGTTGCGGTTCAAGTACGCCTCGACGGCGTGGTACACGTTCTCAGACACGCCTTCCTGGACGCCGAGCACGTAGAGCTGGTACCCGTGCGGCACAAAGTTGTTGAGCATGCCAGCCGACCGCTGCTCGTCGATGATTCCGCCGCCATCAATGAACGGGTCCGCGGCGCCCATGTTCCAAGTACCCACCCATACACGCACGTCTCGGCTGCTCGGAGGCCGCGCCGGGGTCTTGGTCCCTTTAATGTTGGAGTATAAGCCGCCCGAACGCACTCCAGCCTCGAGGTACGACCGCGGAGACGTCACGCGCATCGAATCCTGCGTCATTTCGTCGCGGAACTCAACGTCACCGTCGTCCATGTCTGTGTGCAGCGATGAAGTCTGCCGAGGCATCACCGGCAGTCCAAACGTCTTCGCCATGTCCGCGGGCTGAAACTGTTGCTGAGGAAGGAACGAGAAGCTCGCCTCGGAGTTGGACCGCTCGAAAGAGCCGCTTTGGCCCATCAGCGGTTTCTTCATGACCGCCGGCTCAAAGCCTCCACCATCAGCGCCAGGCGAGTTGGGCGCGCTCGACTGCGCCAGCATGGGCTTGGGGCCAGCAGCGACCCTGAATCGCTCGAACACCATTTCTGGCTGATCCAGATCGGAGAGGTTGTTGCAACTGAAGCTGCTCGTCACGTTCTTCGAGCCGTTCCAGTAGCCCGACCGGTACTTGCTGCGTGTCTGCTGCGCTTGCCGCTTGGATCGCGAGCGATGCGAGGCTGCCGCCGCCTCTGCAACGGTGAGTCCGGTGAATCCGAACCCACTAGCGTAGCTCTGGGACTTGGAGAGCTTGCCGCGCTTCCGACTCGAGGCGCTCCCGGACGTGGCTTCACTGGACACGGCCGTGGCCTCCGACTCGGCGAGTAGAGAGGACAAATCGCCCGCGAACGTCTTCGGCGGCGGCAGCTGCAGGTCGCGCCGGCCGCTCTTGAGGCGGAGGTTCTCCATCTCGAGCTCCTGCACCCTCTGGCTCAACCGCTTGGCCGTCTCCAGCCACTCCTCCGTGGTCGCCGGCATGTCCGTTAGTCTGCTGGAGGCGCGCTTGGGGGGACTGAACCTCTCGCCGCTGCTTCTGGTGCTGTTGCTGCCGTCGTCGCTCCCGTCGACCGACCGCGTCTTCTTCCGCAGCAGGAAGTCCGGCGACGGCGTCGTGATGGCGAAGTCCGAGGACGGCGACCCGGGCGGCGCGGGCGGTGGGGACCGGAATCCCAAGCTGCTGCTGCTGCTGGCCGCGTCCTGTTTCCCTGGTCGCGTGGGCGACACCATCCGCCGCACGTCCACCGTCTTCGCGGACGCCTTGGTGAGGAACTTCTCGAGGTCTCGCAGAGACCCCGGCTCCTCCAACTGCGAGAATGCGCGCGAGGTGCGCACGGGGTGGTAGCGGCGAGCGGGCGGCTTCTGCTCCGCGGGCGGCGCCGGGTCCGACTGCCGCGCGAGCTCCTCCGGGATGGACGCCATGCGCGCGAGTCGGTTGCTGCTGCTGCTGCTCGCGATGCTGCTGGCAGAGGAACTGCCTGCGCCGTTGCGACTCATCGTGTGTCGTCCAGTGTGGCGTCCAAACGCGCTGGTTTCTCGCTCGGAAGCGCGGCGGTAATGCTACAGACAGCAGTAGGGCAGGAAGAGACGCGGAGGGTGTCGAATGGAGCGCGCTGGCCGCCTTGACGCGCGAACACCAGCGAGTTACCGCGCGGGGTCGAGCACCTTGGCGCGCCGATACTTTGCAGGAACAAAATGCGCGAGGAAGTTCCTTCGCGGGCCGCGGTGCCTGTCGCGCGCTAATTTCTTATTTTTGTCTGCACTTAGTGGGAGGCGGTGAACCCAGGCATAGAGCGAGCTAACAGTAAGCTTACAGTATGTTTTTTTTCTTTCCGAATTTATGAAAGGGCAGAAGCGGGTATACCAATTCCACGTGTTTCTCGGGATCGTGTGCCGAAAGAACGAACGAAAACAGGAAATATAACCATGACGACAAAGGTTTATCACCAAAGTACAACTTGTATCTCACTTATTCCAGTAACAGTTGTCGCACACGCACGTGGAAAGCCAACCACCTGGATACTGATACAAAGAGGGTTACACGGAGTCCGTAAACTACCGGACCGCCCGTTCTCTGGGACGAGCAACCCGCGTGTATCCCATGGTTACAATGTAAAACCCATTCACCCATACCCTCTCCACCAAACAACGGCCAAAAGATTGCTGACAAGGGTTTTTGGGTGGCGTCGCGGGCCCGACCGACCGGTCGGCGGGACAAGCGGTGGCGGGAAAAGTCCAATAGTGAAGGCGAGATGAAGCGCGGACGAGTGGACGTCGGCGTGTCCAAGGAGCAGTACGAGGCGTCGCTGGCGGCGGGCGAGGGCGCGGCGCTGGAGGCCGCGCGGGGCTTCGACCGGGCGCCCGACAAGGTGCTGCAGGCGCGCAAGATCCTGGCCAAGGCGGGCCCGAATGGCGTCAGCACGCGCGGCGAGGAGGCGCGCCGGCAGTTCGCGGCGCTCAACCGCTCGCTCGCGAGCAGCCTCAAGGCGCAGTGGGCGCACAACAAGGACGGCAGCTGGGCTGAGAACATGCGCGAGTACCTCGCGTACGCGCGGGACGTTGAGGCCAAGTTAGGCGGCCACAAGGGCCAGGTGCGCGTCGCATTCATACAGCGCGAGCGATCGGACTTCTACTGTAGACTCACTGTGTTGTTGTTTACAACTCGATGCCTGTAGCTGCTGACTTTCGGGAGCGGGGACTGCGGGCAGCTGGGGCACGGTGTGGAGGAGGACGAGGACCTGATGGTCAAGTTCCCGCGCGTGGTGCGCAGCCTGGAGAAGCTCGCGGTCGTGCGCGTGGGCTGCGGCGGGCTGCACTCGGCCGCCATCACGGCCGCGGGCGAGGTCTACACGTGGGGCTGCAACGACGACGGCGCGCTTGGGCGCCTGGGCGACGAGAACTTCCCCGCCAAGGTCGAGGGCTTCGGCCCCAAGGCCGCGTGCGCCGTCCAGGTCGTCGGCGGCGACTGCCACACGACCGTCGTGGCCGTTAGCGGCCAGGTGTTCACCTGGGGCTGCTACCGCGACAAGGAGGGCAAGCAGTGGTGCGACGCCGCCACGCCCAAGGCGTCCTTCAAGCAGAAGCAGGTCGGTGGTGTTGTTGTCTGGCAATGGTCTCCAGTGTTTCAGACGGTGATACTAACCTCTTCGTACTTCATGAGCAGCCCAACCCGTTCCTGATCAAGGCGTTGGAGAACGTCATTGACGTGCAGTGCGGCAGCTGCTTCAACCTGGCACGCACCAACGACGGCCGCGTCTTCTCGTGGGGGCTGGGCGAGATGGGCCAGCTCGGCCGCGCCGTCGGGAAGGAGATGAAGGACGCCGACGGCGAGTACAAGGTCGACATGGTGTACAAGCAACACCTGCAGCCGGCGCTGGTGACGCTCGGCAAGGAGCCGCTGCCGCCCGTCAAGTCGATCGGCTGCGGCTCGTACCACAGCCTCTTCGCGCTCGGCGCCAACGGGTACCTGTACACTTGTGGCCTCAACAACTACGGGCAGCTCGGCGTCGGAGGCACGGACAACTGCTCGGAGCTGCAGCTCGTCGAGGACCTGAGCAGCAAGAATGTGGCGTTCGTGGACGGCGGCACCCACCACTCGGTCGTGCTGACCAACGACGGCGACGTGTACACATTCGGCCGCGCCGACTCGGGGCAGCTCGGCACGATCGACACGTGCCAGACAGGCGACTTCAAGGACCGCCCGCAGAAGGTCGCGTTCAAGGGCGCCAAGGGGCCGATCAAGATGATCTCGACGGGCTCGAACCACGCCGTCGCGCTCACCGAGGAGAACGAGATGTTCTCGTGGGGATACGGCGACATGCTGGCGCTGGGTCACGGCGTGGACCAGGACGAGAACAAGCCGCGGCAGATTAACTGGGCAAAGGCCAAGTTCGGCGACGCCGAGATCCTGCAGGTCGAGGCCGGCGGGCAGCACAGCGCCATCCTCGCCAAGCCCGCGGTGACGAAGCCCTGAGCGGGCCGAGCTGCCAGCGAGCGAGGCTCGTGTGCTCATTAGAAGCAGTCAGTGGTGAAGGCAGCAGAGTGAAGACTCTCGTCGGAGGCGAAATATATGCATGGATTGAAAGGCACGCTCCTATCGCAAGGTGAGGACGGAGACCCTCGCCCCGCTTCATTCGTCGCTCACAACTCTCTTTGTGCAGCAACCGCATCCGGTCCGACGCCTTGGCGTGCGTACGGCCTTCTACACGAGCGACTGGACCAACAAGAGCGTGAGCGTCGCCGCCGTCACCCCCATCATGCCGCTCGCCGTGTAGCCACCCGTGACGCCGACCGCCGCCGCCGACTTCTGGCGACGACGCGTCTTGTCGCTCGACCCCGACGAGGACCCCGACGAGGACGAGCTCGAGGACGAAGAGCTGGACGACTTCTTCTTCTTGATGGGTGCCGGCGCCGAGCCCGATTCGTCGCACAGCGACGCGAAGCGATCGAGACTTGTCTGCAGCGTCACATTCTGCTTGTTGAAGGCGACGTCGCAGCGCGGCAGACTCAGGTCGTCGACGGCGCCGAGCATGACGAGGCAGGCCTTCGAGTTGCACAGCTTGAGCTTCTGGTCCTTCTCCAAGTACGTGCGCGGCGGCAGCTGGAAGCTCAGGCCTGTTGCGACTGAGCACTGCTTCACCGACGTCTCCACCTCCTTGAACACGCCGAGGTCCTTGCTAGTGCACGGCGCGCCGCTCGCGACCGCGAGGATCAACATCAGCACGAGCCCGAGCGTCGCCAGCGGACGCGAGAGAGCAGCAGTGGAGGCTTTCATCTTTGGTGCGGACGCGACAAGTGGAGAGGCGGTGGCGTGGGAAGTTGGCGGCGAATGCGGCGCGGGGAATTGGACAATGACAGCGGGAGGGAGTGGGCCAGGCTGCTCGCTTTCAGTGCTGAGATGACCAGTCCTCTGTCATCAGACCGCATCAATCTCGTCCGGACCGAAGAGCTTGAGCCGGAGCTTTTCGAAGAACCCGAGCGGCTTTTTCGGCTCGCTCACGCCGCGAAGCGCGTGCTGGTGGTGGCTGTGCAAATGCAGCGGGTTCGCGCGGCACTGGCGGCACGTGAGGTGCAGACAGCTCTCCACGACGTCCGGGTAGCTCCCTCTCGCCCGCGCCTTCCGCGCGTTCTCCACGCCATTGCTGGTGTTCCCCAACGCGGCGGCGGCCACTTCAATTAGCACGTGACTCGACGATTTCCGGGAAAAGCGCAGGTTCGGCGCGCGGAAGCTCGAGCTGTTCGCCTGGGAGAGCGGCGCCAAGTGGGCCGGCGCGGGGTGCACCTCGGCGATCACGATGGACGAGAGCTGTCGCTGGAGCTCCTCCTTCTCCTGCTGCAGGAAGACGGTCTGCTCGAGCAGCTTGTCCGACTTGTGCTCGAGGTTGCCGATGGTGGCCTGCGCCACGCGCGCGGCCGTCTCGAGCTCGTCGTTGGTCTGTTTGAGCCGCTGGATCTTCCACTTCATGTCTTGCATCTGCGCGAGCAGCGCCTCCTGCCTCTCTCTCGCGGCCTCGAGCTCGGCCGCGGCCTCTTCGAGCTTGGATTGCATCGCGAGCCTGTCGAGCTCGGCCATGTCAGCCGCCTGGGTCAACGCCTGCGTCTTCTTCTCGTACCGGTCCACCTCGGTCTCGAGCTCGCGCTCGTACTCGCAGCTCGACTTGACGTACTCGTCGTGCGTCTTTTGCAGCTGCGCGAACTCGAGCGACCGCGCGGCGAGCAGCGACTCGGCGTCCTCGCCCGCGGCCCCCGCTTCGCCGCCGCCCGCCAGTATTGCGGCGCTCCCTCCTCGCGCTGCGTCTGCTGCTGTCGTCGTTGTTTTCGCGTTGAGAATGCTCGGAGCGGTCGGGCCAAGGCGCTTTCTGGCCTTCTACCTCGGAAATGTACGCTTTGCGCACTGGTGAAGGGGGTCGTGGGCGCCAGTGGGGAAGCAACCATCGATCACAGTGATAAGGCTGTGCATTGGGGGCGCTCAGGACGTTGGCGGCGCCGCACGAGAGCCCCGAGACGCGGACGAAGACGCGGAATCAGGTCGGAGGTGTCCTCGAGTACTTGGGGCGCGCTATATATACACACGCATCGACCGTTCGATGAGCAGCGACAAACCATCCGAGCCCAGCGCTGACGACGTACAGCAACACATTGCTCTATTTATATGCGTCCCAATTCGTCGTGCGACGCTGGGAAGCCGCTCTAGGCCGCCTCGCGCTTGGCGTCGAGGTACCGGAAGAAGCGGTGCGTGAGCTCGACACCCATGAAGAGCGAGCCGTTGGCCGGGAAGGAGCGCAGCACGGCGGCGGACCAGCCCTTGTAGAAGCCGTGCGCGCCGTGCTGCGCGAACACGGTCTGCACGGCGCCGCGGAAGGTCAGCGCGCCCGAGCCGCCCGCCGAGGACGTCTGCATGCGCGACTTGATGACATCGGCCGGGAAGACAATGCTCCAGCCCGTGGCTCCCGCGAAGCCGCCGCACGTGAGGATGAGCAGCGGGTTGAGCTCGTTCTTGGACGGCTTGCCGAGCATCTTGGCCACGGCCGACGTGTAGGCCTCGTAGGCGCCGAAGAAGAAGAAGTTGAAGGGCACGTCACGCAGTAGCACGGCCGAGTAGCCGCGGAAGAGCCCGCGCACGCCCTCCGCCTTGAACACCTTGGCCACGCAGTCCCACGGCCCGTGGTACTCTGCGCAACGTAATGTTCACATCATTAGCTCAGCCTCGGATCGCAGACTGGTTAGCAGCAGGGTGGGACGCACCGCCCTGGCCGACGCGGCCGCGCTGGAACTGCAACTTGCACTTGATCACCTCGGGCATGGTGATGGCCTGCATGAGGCAGCGTCAGCTTAGCGGTTAGTCTTCTTACAGCAGCGCTACCAGTGATGGGACCAACGGACGGAGGGGGACCCACCGTGCCGGAGAAGATGCCGGCGACGCTGCCCATGAGCGCCTCATCCAGGACGGTGAGCTTGTACTCGCCGTCGGGCGCGAGCTGCTTCTTGGCGTGCAGCGCGAGCACAGCGCGCTTGGCGACGCCGTTGGCGCTGAAGAGCACCGAGTTCTCGATGATGGCGCTCGAGAGCGCGGGCACGGCGCCCTTCCACAGCGCGCGCGCGCCCTCCTCGGTTGCGACCTTGGAGAAGCCGTGCAGCACGCCGTTGTACGTCTTTACGGCACCCTGCGTCTGCAGGCGCACCTTGATGACCTCGAACGGCAGGCCGGCGTACACGAGGCAGAAGGCGCCCACAGCGCCCGAGATGGTCTCGCGCGGGTCCAGCATGGTCCTTAGGAGGTGGCGGAGGGTGGTGGGGCGGCGATGGACCGGCAGGAGGAGCGAGAGAGCGACGCTGCGGGCGCTTCCGTGGTGGCGGCGCGTTGCTGATCTGCTGAGCAACTCGTTGACACACCACCGCACCACCGCCAGGGATGGGTGGGTGGGTGGGTTTTGATATGTTTGATCAACGAAATGGGTCTGAAAACCCGTTTACTTACAAAGAATGCGATAAACTTGATAAAACGGGTGGTTTTTTTATTTCTCGGGTTCGAATATGGACGGGTCAATTTGAGGTCGACTGGACTGATTGTGAGTGAGGCGGCGTGCCGAACCCATCCCGTAATCGGGCTCAAATTTGGGCTTTGGGGCCTTTGATCATTTGGAACGCCGCGCTCTGATTGGTTGGCTCGAGCGCGTGTAGGGGCGCATCATTTGGAGCTCTAGGGGACCAAATTGGTCCGACCAAATGACCCACTCTGGTCCGGACCAAAATGTGATCTGGTCCTGCTTTTGGTCCGCCACTTTTGCCGTCGACGGTACTTTGGGCTTGGTGTGAACCATCAAAGAGCCCCAAACGATCCATCCAAATGGCGTGGCGGCAACTGCTCCTTCGGCCGCGTGCGGGCTCGCCGCTGCTCGCGTCCGCGCTCTTGCCGACGCATCGCGCTCTCCCTAACAACAATGCACCGCTCCTGCTCTCTCGGTCGCTGCGCTCGGGCCGCGGAGGCCGCAGCAGCGCGCGCGCAGCGGCCGCACAAGCAGCGATGGACGCCGAGCGGCCGTCGCGCCGCGCCGAACCGCAGCGGAAGAACCAGGTTCTCCGCGGATTTGACGCGCAGCGAACCACGACCACTCTCCCGCCCGCGGAAGTGGTTGCCATCCCGGCGTTCATCCGCGTCCGCGACCTGGCCAAACTGCTCAAGAAGCCGGTCGACGACGTGCTCAAGCGCGTGGCCACGCGTGCCCACCGCAAGTTCCACATGACGCTGAACGAGGGCGAGACCTCGCGCACGCAGCTCGAGTTCAAGAACGTCAAGCAGATCATCCTGCCGTTCCAGAAGGCGCGCGAGGTGGCCGCGTCCTTCGGCGTCAGCGTCGCCTACGATGAAGTGGAGCCGGCGCCGACCGCCTTCCGCGCGTCCAAGGCGCGGCGGGCTCAACAGGAGAACGTGATGCAGCGGCGACCGGTCATCGCCGTCATGGGCCACGTGGACCACGGGAAGACGACGCTGATGGACACGTTGCGGCTGGACTCGCCGTTCACGTCGACCGGCGACAGCAACAGCCGACCCATCGCGCCGTTCGAGGCACGAGGCATCACACAGAAGATCAACGTGTGCGACGCCGCGCTCTCCCCAACGCTCGCAGCCACGTTTCTCGACACGCCTGGGCACTTCCACTTCTTTCGCATGCGATCGAGCGCGGCGCAGGTCGCGGACCTCGTGATCCTCGTGGTCGCGGCGGACGAAGGCGTGCGCCTTCAGACGGAGGAGTCGATCGGCGCGATCGAGGAGCCGGGCATCCCGGCCATCGCCTGCATCAACAAGCTCGACTTGCTGGACGAAGAAGGCGATGAAGAAGACCGCGGACGCGTGCAGGACATTGTGGACGAGCTGCGGTCCTTCGTGGCGCTTCAGACCTGCCCGATCATCGGCATCTCGGGTAAGACGGGTCTCAACTTGGACGAGCTGCGCTCCGCTCTATGCCGAGCCACTGACGAGCTGGCCGAGCACGGGAAGCTGGGCGCGTACGTCGGCCCGGACACGCTAGCGGAAGGGCTTGTGCTGGAGAGCGTCGCGATGAAGGGTCGGGGCATGGTGCTGCGAGTGCTGCTCAAGCACGGCGTGCTCAAGCCGAAGGAGCACTTTGTGGCCGGCATGATCCACGGCGCCGTGCGCAGTGTACGGGACGCGAACGGGAAGGAGCTCGCGCACGCGCTGCCTGGGATGGTCGTCGACGTGACCTACGCCAACAAGTCCAAGTACGTGGACGCGCCGAACGAGTTCGGCTTCTACGTGCTGCCGGAGGAGCGAGCGAAGCAGGTCGTCGAACAGAGGTTCGTTGAAGCTTTGTAGGCAGGTTATGATCACTGGTACTGCTCGACTGATAGCGTGGTGGTGAGCAGGCAAACGGCGATGGATTTTGAGGACTGCGTCGTGTACCGCAGCGGGCGTGATCCTCAACCTGCTGGCGCCGTTGAGGACGCACAAGTCGAGCCAGCTCTGGTAAAGGAGGAGGAAGACGACGAGGAGATCGACGAGAACGACCTGGTGGAGACCAAGTCGATCATCGTCAAGGCGGACCAGGCCGGCTCGCTCACCAGCATTCAGGACACGGTCGACGAGATGCCCGGCATATCGGTGAGTGTCACGCGTTACCGTTCGCTTCACTGTAGGGCTCGTACTCATTTCTGCACGTGTTGTGACGCCCGACAGACCGTCCGCATGGGCATCGGCAACATCACCGCCAAGGACATCGACGTTGCGATCAACGGCAAGTGCCCCATCTTCGGCTTCAACGTCAAGCTCCGCCAGCGTGAGGCGCGCATGGCGGCGGCGCGAGGCGTGCGCGTCGTGCTGCGCCCGACGGTCCACGAGCTCATCGACGAGATCTCGGCCCTGGAGCAGCAGGAGTAGACCTGTTAGAACGGGTTGGCTGTCTGAAAGTAATGCCATCGATGCAGCGTGCGTATCTTTCTGCTCCTTGTCTCCGCTGCACGAGTGTGGGGAGCTTTACGAAGCGTGTTCGATGGAAAACCCGCAGAGACGTCCGTGGCGTCGCTCGATGCGTCTGGGTGGAGGCCCTCACGTCCCAGCGCGCCCCCAAGTGCCTCCCATCACCTTCCAGTCTTCGGCTTCAACCAACATCCCTTCCGGCCAACATGAAGACCGGCGCGCTCGCTCTCTTCGCCCTCGTTGCTGTTGCTGCCGTGTCTGCCGCTGATCCCGCCGCTGCGAAGCCCAGCGAAGCCGCTGCTCCAGTCGTGAAGCCGGTGGAGGCGAGCCTGCATAGGGCGGACGGGAAGCAGGAGTTCTTTCCGCTCCTGGGCTTCGGCTTCCCTGGCTTTGGCTGGGGCGCTGGCTGGGGTGCTGGCTGGGGCGGCTCGTTCTGGGGCTGGTAGGCGGCTACGTGTCCAAGGAGTCCATAGGACTCGGAGCGATGGTTCTCGTTGAAGGCTACAGTGCGATTAACGGAAGGATGCGCGGCGTGATCGCCTTTTACCCTGCTTCTGTCTTGCGTCGGCACTTGTCGAGGCGGATGTCCCTGCTATTCTACCTAGTGCACGTGGTACGCGACTCGCGCGACTGCGCGATACAACTGCCTTCGCGTCCTTCTACATAGTGCTGTACTCCCACTGATCAATGACATGCTCCGTCCAACTACAACGACCACTAACACGCCGAAGTCAGTGCGGATCGGGCTAGAGTTGCTGGCTCTGTCCGAGACACTGGCTCGTCGCTCCTATTGTCGTCAGTGGCGGCACTGCGAGAGGCCACTCGGCGTGAGAAGCATCGTATGCTGAATCAGGACGAGTCGAGAACCAAAGTGTATCTGAGCGTGGCCAACGAGAGTGCGGACGAAGAGCAAGCGACGGTTTGGGCTGCAGACATGTCGAGATCTACAGGCACAAGAGAAGGACCAAAGGCTGCGCAAACTGGTGTTTCTCAAAGCTATCGACGTTATTGACTGTGCTCTACATGACAAACATCGCTAACACTAGCGGCATACTGATCGTTC
>JAADYG010000087.1:0-66035 GCA_023338115.1 Phytopythium boreale | reverse complement strand
TGTACCCACTTTTGATAAATTTTTGAATTTTGAATGTAAAATGGCGCAAAATGGGGCAGGTGGTATATCAATCGTCTTGGTTTTTTATGGGCTTTCTTCTCATATAACTCTTTTTGCAAAACGATTTATGACAGATTCGGATCCGACCTCGTTTATACTTTTGCGCAGGACTGTATGGTCATTGGGTACCGTTATTTATGGAATTTAACGTTGATCATGCCACATATAATTTTCATATTTACGGTTTGTAACCGTTTTTAGATGTAAAAAATTGTGTCCAAAATATACAGTACGTTCATCAACGTGTACGACGTCTGGTTTTCTCAAGTTCCCCAATCGGACTTTACGTTCGTCAACGTATAATCTACGGTACGCCAAACCACCATTATCTCAGTAGGTACATCTACGGTTGCAGCTTGTACTGGGTGATCTGGACCTCCTCGCCGAGGTCGGCGTCGTTGCCCGCTTCGCGCTTGGAACGGTACTCACCCCAGTTGATGCCTCGGTAGTGCGGCTTCTCTCCGTCGCGCACAACGATGGGCTCCACGGTCGCGCTGTACGACGGGTTGTAGAAGAACGGGGCCGAGTACCGGCTGCTCGTGCTGCTGGCCAGCACGCGGTGCTGTGGCGCCACGAACTTGTCGTTGGACCAGACCTGCACCATGTCCCCGATGTTGATGACGTAGGTCCCCTTCTTGGGCGGCACGGTTGTCCACTGCTGCGTCTCGCGGTGGAAGACTTGGAGAGACGCCACCTCGTCGTCCTGCAGCAACACAGTCAGCGCGCCAGTGTCGGAGTGGTGGTGCAAGCCCATTGTCTGGTCGGGCTCGGGCGCCACTGAGTAGTAATTCAGACGGACCCTGGCCGTGTTGTCCGAGATCTTGGTTTCTTGGCCCGACTGCTGGTGAAAGAACTGGTCGAAGAAGTCGGTGCGCTCACCCAGCGCGACAGCGATCACCTGCGTCAGACGGCGAGCAATGTGCTCCACCTTGTCGAAGTAGTCCGTCAAGGTGGACCGGAACCCCGGCAGCACATCGTCGCTCGGCCATCGGTTTTGGTCGTTACGGAGACGCTTGTACACGCTGTCGTCAGGGGGTCCGTCCTCCTGGCGACCAGCATAGTCGAACACTTCCTTGCAATCGAGCTTGTTCTTGGTCAGCTCGCTGTCGAAGTACCCGCGCGCGTTGTCTTCAGCCCGCCGCAGCGTGTTCTTGACGTCCTTGGGCAGGCGGAAGAAGGCGCGCACGGCGCTTTGGAAACGCTCCAGCTCCTGCTCGCTCACGCCGTGGTTACGGATGTAGAAGAATCCCCACTCCGTGGCGGCGTTGCGCACGTTGGTGATCACCTCAGCGAGCGCCGGGTTGTCCTCGCGCAGCTCGGCGGCGACACTCGCGTCGTCCGCGAGTGTAATGAGCGCGCTGGTGTCAATGACGGGGACCTCCAGCACGCTCTTGGCAGTGGTCGTGGTCACCATAGTAGAGGTTGTTGGGTGGAGACGTGGGCGGGGTGGATGCACTTGATCGGAGCGACGGAAATGGCACAATGAACACCAGCGCTGAAGGTCTCCAAGCGGCCGGAGACCGATAGCTAGCTACAGCGCTGTGTGATTTGATGGGAGTCTCATTGTGCCGTGCTGATGAGATGAGGATCTCATCATGAGGCGATCGTCAGAATGAGGTTAGAGAAGCGCATGGGATTAGAGTGACGCATCGAAGTTGAAGCCGCGGATTGGACAAAGTTCAACGCCCGCACGCGTCAATGTGATACACGTACACTGCGCAGCGCACACATCACGCGCGGATGCTTTGTGGGATACGACCGCCATCGTTCAGTAACAGTTATCTCTGCGTTTGGTATTTTTATGCCGTTTGGATCGTTACAGAAGAGGAGCGTTGATCTCAAGCATGTCAAGCAACGTTTCACTGTTGATTGACCATCTCTTTTCTCATCTCGAGCCATGCACCCCCTTGGAGCCTCGCTCTCTCTCCTTCTCTCGACTTGCTCTCTAAAAGTCCATAAGCAGGCGGCGCGGGTCGCTCACGGCGTCGGCGATGCTCTTGAGGAACGTGACGCCCTCCCGTCCGTCGATGATGCGGTGGTCGTACGTTAGCGACAGGTACATCATGGGGCGCGGCACGAGCTCGCCGTTGAGCAACCCCGGGCGCATCTGCACGCTGTGCACGCCGAGCACGGCCGACTGCGGGGACGTGAGCATCGACGTGCTGAGCAGCGAGCCAAACACGCCACTGTTATTGATCGAAAAGGTGCCGCCAGCCAGGTCCTCGACCGCCAGCGTGCCGTCGCGCGCCTGCTGGCCGAGCGCCGCCAGCGTCTTCTCGATCTGCGGGATGCTCAGGTTCTCCACGTTGCGGATCACCGGCGAGACGACACTACGGAAGCATCAAGAAATCACACGAGTTAGTCAATGACACATGAACGATCCACACCAACCGCAATCAACACTCACCCGCGCTCCGACGCCACCGACACGTTAATGTCGACAAAGTCGTTGTGGATCAGCTCCTTGGCGTCCATGTCCATGACTGCACGGGAGCACAGCACAGTCAGTACGCCACGTCACTAGCAACAGCATGAAGGAAATGAAGAGCCCAGCGTACAGGAGTTGACGGCGGGCACCTGCTTGAGCGCCTGGGCGCTGGCCTTGAGGAAGGCCGACATGAAGCCGAGCTTGACGCCGTGTGCCTTCTCGAACGAGGCGCCCAGCTCGTCGCGGAGCGCGATCAGGTTGCCGAGGTCGCACTCCTGGAACGTGCTGAGCATGGCCGCCGAGTTCTGCGTGTCCTTCTGGCGCTGAGCCGCGCGGACCTTGAGCGTACTCATCTGCACGCGCGTCTCGTTGCGATGGAAGCGGCCGGTCGGCTCACTCGACGCAGCAGCGCTAGCCGCAGCAGGAGCAGGGGTCGACGGCGCAGGCGCCGCCTTGGCAGCAGGCGCCGGGGTGGACGCAGAGGGAGCAGCGGGCGCCGGCGTCAACGGCTCAACCACCGTGGTCGTCGCAGCCGTCGAAGCAGCCGCCTTGTCGAGCACAAAGAGCGGGGAGCCCACCTGAACGACCTCGTCAAGCTTCGCCAGCACGCTCGTGAGCTTGCCCGAGAAGGGAGCGTTCACGTCAATGCTGACCTATTTTCACCGAGATATCAGGGTTCAATGAGAAGATGAGTCGGCAGCTCATACACCAAGTAGTGTTCACGCCCACGGTGCTAGACCTACCTTGTCCGTCTCAATGACAAGGACCGACTCGTCCGCCTTGACGTAGTCTCCGACGTCTGAGACCCATAGAAAGAGAATGGTTAGCACACTGTCAACCACAAAGAGGTCAGTGCAGAGCACTGGCAGCCACACTCACGCTTGAGGAAGGTCACGACCGTGCCCTCCGAGATCGAGTCGCCCATCGCCGGGACGTTGACCGTCTCGAGGTCTTCGGGACCAGCAGGAGCAGCGGCAGCAGCAGCCGGAGCCGCAGCCGCAGCCGCAGCCTCGGCGGCAGGAGCGGGGGCCGAGGCGGCAGGGGCGCCACCGGAGGCCAGCTTGACCACGCTGAAGAGCGGCGCGCCGACCAGCACGTTGTCGTCGATCTTGGCCAGCTGCTCCTCCAGGACGCCGGAGAACGGCGCGCGGACGTCCACGCTGACCTGTTTTTCACCGCGATAGAGCGCCGAGTCAATGGTTGGCGGCCTCCTGATAGGTTACACCAAGGAGATCGTCCGACGCACCTTGTCCGTCTCTAGCACGACCACGACGTCGTCGGCCTCGACAAAGTCACCGGGGGCTGTCGATCAGAGCACAAGGCATGAACCCGGTTAAATCACAAGCTGGAGAGAGACCCATAAGCTGCCACGTCGTACCCTTGAGCCACTCGACGACCGTGCCCTCCGAGATGGAGTCGCCCATCGACGGCACCGGCACCGGCTCCGCGGCGGCTAAAGACACCAAACGCACGTTCGTTACCCCGTCAGTCTGTCTGTGTCCACCGCTACCATCGCACCCGCAGTCAACGTACCGGAGGAGAACGCGCGCGCGGCCGCGAGTTGCGGCTGGAAGCTGCATAACATACCACCGTCAGCAAGATCGCCTCTCCGTCGTTAAACCATAGAGAAACTGCACCTCTTGTCACTCGCGAGCGCGCTCTGCAGCGCCGAGAAGGCGCGCGCCGGAGCGGCCGCGGTCAGTCGGCTCTGCGCCGCCACCTCGACGCGCGCGACCTGCGTACACGCACCACCAAAACGCCACCCAACACCGTCAGAACGCCACGAAACTCGGGATGCCAGCACGCAGACGCCGCCCACGCAACGCACCGCAGTCTTGGCCAGGCGCTGGGCGGCCAGGCGGCCCCCGCGCGCGCGAACAGAGCGCCCCACGGCCTGGAAACTCATCCCGATCGCTCGCTCGGCTTTGTCTGTGCAAATGGCCAGAGCTTCCCCCCTCGCTCGCCACCCCACAAACCCACGGCAACAGTCTGGGGCGCTCCACATTGTGGGATTTAACAGATGACTAGGGTTGCATTACCCATTAAACCCAGCGCTCCACATTACCGATAAATACCGGTACTACCATTTGTACGGTTTGGAACCGGTTCAATTATAGATATACCGGTTCACTACCGTTTTTATCGCGGGAAAAACGCGAAACTGCGCGCGCTTTTCGCCCAAATCGGCGAAAGACAAGGGCGCATTGACCACTGCTTTAGACGCACAGCAACGGCGGGGACAGGCAAGGAAAGCACGGCAAGATGACGCCGAGGGCGCAGTCCACAAGAGGCCGGCGCAAGGCGGCGGCGCAGCGGCCCATCACGGCGTTTATGAGCCCCAACAAGATCCAGGAGGACGTGCAGTTCAAGGTGCCGTTCCTGCCGCTCACGTCGCCCGAGGAGCCCACGCCCACGGCCTTTTACAGCGACCGGCCGCTGTACGCGCACCAGCAGCGCTCGCTGCACCGCATGCTGCAGATCGAAGCGCGCGACGAGTCGGTCGCCAAGTTTAACTTCGGCATGCTCGACTACTTCTCCAAGGGCGGGTGCCTGGCCGACGCCATCGGCATGGGCAAGACCGCCACGATGCTGGCGCTCATGGTGGCCGAGCCGCGCGATACGGCGCTGGGTGGCAACTTGCTGGTCGCGCCGTCCCATTTGCTGGAGCAGTGGCGCATGGAAGTCGCCAAGTTCGTGCGGCCGGGCGCGATCGACGTCATTGTCGGGCTGCGCAACTACGAGAAGGCGCTCAACGAAGACGCGGTCATCTTCAACCGCACGCTCGTGCTCGTGGGCGTCGAGGAAGCTGTGGCATCACGCGCATTCCACTACCAGTTCGGGAAGCTTTACTCTCATGAAGTCGGAGCGGACGGCAAGCCGCTAGAGTCTGTTGACCCCATGAGCATGTTGGAGTACGCTGAAGCCGCCAAGCACGTGCACAAGGCATATCGCGGCCTGGTGTGGGTGACAAAGCTGCATCTTCCAGAGAAGCCGTGGCGTCGTGTCATCTTCGAGGAGGTGCAGGACCTGGTGCTCCCAGGAAAGCAGTCACAGGACTGCTTCATCCAGCTCACGCACCGGTGCGAGAACGTCTGGCTCATCACGGCGACGCCGTTCCCAGCCAAGGCCGAGTCCATCTACGCCAACAACCAGTTGCTAGGATTCAAGCGGCTGCGTCTGCGCCCAGAGGACCCAGCGTTCGATGAGATCAAGCGCAAGCTGTACCTCCGCAACTGCGCTCAGGTCAAACAGGACGCCATCACCAGCAAGATCGCCCTGGTCGAGACCTACATCCCCGTCACGCTGCATCCGCGCGAACTGTTGCTGTACAAGGTTGAGCACGTCTTGTCGGCAAGCCAGTGCGACGATATTTTCGACCTGGGCGATGATACACAGGCCATCACTGCCAACGGTACCGCCAGGGGCAGTCGCTTAGGCGGTAGCAGTGACAGCGGCGCAACTACCAGCATAAGTGACGACAGCTCCGCAGCATCATCTACATCTACAAACCCCTTCTGGTCCGAGCAGTACTCGTGTGCGCGCCAGAGCTGCGTCCACGCGGGTATCTCGGACCGGATCCTCGAGCGCGAGTACGGACAGCAAGCCAACAGCAGCCAAGGAGCTCCGAGCGCGCGACGGCAGGCGGCCGCGCGGCGACTCGCGCTGTCGGTCAAGATCAAGTCGCCGACAGAGGTGTACCGTCACGAACAGTACCACTTGGACCGGCAGCTGGCGGTCGCAAAGCGGCGGAAGAAGGAGGTGGAGATCATGGAGCTCGCGACGCGCAACACGGTGGAGATTTGCCGCGCAATTCACCTGCAAGTCTACTCCTCCGTGCGCGCCTGTTTCGCCGACATGGAGACGTCGGGGCTGGACAAGTTCTTCAACGCGAACGGAGAGACGGAGGCGGGCTTTCGCATGCTGTCGGCGCACTACAAGGTTTGGGGAACGGAGATCCCGGAGCCGACGGAGCTCATCATGTACGAGCAAGGGGAGATCGAAGATTACCTGCTGAAGCACTTTGACTCGCAGCAGCGCATTGAGCACCTGCTGCGCGTCATGGAGTCCACGCTCAACGAGCGATGTCCGCGAGCGCGAATCATCGTGGAGGACCAGCTGCTGCAGCTGAAGGAATGCATCGCGCTCCAGGCCAAGGTGCAAAGCGACGAAGACAAGGCGGACGGCGAGCTCCAACGCATGCCTCCGTACGGCAGCAAGATCGCACACCTAGTGCAGTACTTGAGTCGTCTCCGGAACGTGAAGGTTGTCGTGTTCACCATGTGGGCGAACGCGCTGCGTGTGCTGCAAACAGCGCTGCAGACTGCTGGTCTGACCTGCGCGGTGTTTCTCCAGCACCAGTCGAGCGAGACCAAGGCCTCGCATCTCGCGTCGTTCGTCGAGGGTGAGACCCAAGTGCTCCTGCTTCACTCGTTGACGAGCGCGTCGGGCATCAACCTGCAGGTGGCGTCCCACGTGATCTTCCTCGACCCGGTCGGCTTCAGTGCTGTGCAAGGCAGCACGCTCGAGCAGCAGGCGATCGGACGCGTGCTTCGTATGGGGCAGCGCAACAGTGAGGTGGCTGTCGTGCGCTTCGTGGCCAAGGGCACGCTCGAGGCGAGGCTCTTCGACGAGATCCACGACGTCACTCAGAAGACGGTGGCTGCCGACGACTCGTTCTTTGACGGCGAGCGCGCGACCGGGGACGCGTACGTGTGCGAAGGCTTTGACGCCCCCGCGGCGCGTCGCTACGTCATGCGCATGGCCGCAGTCAAGGGCGAGGAGAGTTCCGAGAACCAGGACGACGACGACGAGCAGATAGACATTGTGGGGTCCATGTCGCTGGAGGAAGCGATCAACCGGCGCGTGGAGGAGGCGGCGTTTGTGGGCGTCGTGTTTGACCTGACGGAGGACGCAGAGGAAGATCTGGAGCGCCAGCTGCAAGCCGCAGCAGCAAGTGACGCTCTGCGACCGTCAAAGCGGCGGAGAACTATGGGCGGCGACGGAGTGGCGAACGAAGCGATAGTAGGGGCTCCCACAACACCTGTCGCAGTCAAGATGGAGCGTTGCGCATGATATAACGCGCCAGTAATGTACATGTAGCCCCGTTCGCTTCGTCATCTTACTCCAAATGTTCGAGTTTATAATGCGTTTATCTACCTGCTTCCTCGGCAGTCCACCCTTAGACGATGGCGAGTACGTGCGCCACTCCGACCGCAGCCAGGAGGTCCAATGCTCCGGTGGTGGCCATCGAGGCGGTGCCCGCGGCAGCGTTGCTCGCTAGGTCGGCCTCATTGGGGATGACGAACCGGAAGAACACGTACGCGTCCATACTCTCCGTCTCGAGGCGTCGAAGGCTCCGGTGCTCGCGCTCGCGCAGATCCCAGCACTCGTCCGTCTCCTTCGTCAGGTGCTGCTTCAGGTTCTTGCTTTGTTTGTCGTAGTAGCAGTCGGGCAGGTCGTCTGCCAGTATTGCGAGATAAGTGGCACAAAAGCTGGAGCATGGCGCCGAGAATTCGTACTGGGACGTGGAGATCGCCGAGTAGTAAGGACAGTCCGACGAGGTGGCCACGACGGAGACGGCGTTGACCATCGTCACCAGGTTGTCATTCGAGCACGACTCGGTCGAGAACGTCGGCGCCGTGATGGTGTCGCCTCCGTCGCCCGTGAGCCACGACGACCCGCTCCCGGTCGACAAAGGAGACGCCGTCGCAGCTTCCAGACTGCCCTCAGTCGACGGTGACGCCTCCGACGACATCGACGAGCCGAATAGCCCACCGCTGCTGCTGCCCGCAGTGACCGTCTCAGTCGTGACAGCAGCGGCGAGCGCGAGCAGGGAGAGACACGAGCGCAGGCACGGCATGGTTGCAGTGGTGGGCTTGTACGGCGGGTGGCGGCCGTGTCGTGGGGAGGGAGGAAATTGAGGAATGAGAAGAGGGCTCGCGCTGCAGTTGAGGCGGTCGATCGGGCTCCGATGGTGCTGCTGTACAGTATCGTACTCGATTGGCAGTGGGCAGTGGTGGCCGTGAAGGCCGTGTACATGTACTGTACAGTACTGGGCCATTGATACAGAGCACGGGCGCCGGTGGACACACACTTCTTCGTCGGATTAAAGTGGATGCAGGTGGGACGAAGCGGGAGTGAGAAGGCGTGCTGTTCGAACGGCTCGGGTGCAGAGGGCACAGAGCAAGAGTCACTGTCGGATCTCTTGCACGTTTTCGCTTGCTGTTCGCGAATGAAAAGGTCCGTGATGCGTGTTGCCGCCGGTCCACCGACAGCGCGAGCGGACTGATTAAGGCGACAAATGACGCATTACAGTACTGTACACAGCATTGCACACGGCTGAGATGTGCGCTCAGACATGTTGCAGTCCATTGAGGGAGAACTTCTGTGTACGTACCGGTATCAAGTCGACCTTACAGACGTCTCTCGGACCGTATCGTGTGCTGCCGTGCTCGGTGATTCTGCTCTGTGAGCGTTCGGACTGCCGAATCTATCAATCAGCGTCCGCTGGAGGTGGTTGGAGGCCTCAGGGGCCGGATTGGCGCGCATCCATCGCGAGGTTGGCCATGTGATCGGCTCCTTCGCCGTCGCGTCTTCAACAGTACAATAACAAACTGCCACTCCACTCTGGCCAAGTGTAGTGAAAGCCCGCTCCGAGAAGCGACTAGTACGTGGGGAAGCTTCGACCCATTTGGAAAGACACCATGCTGGATATACAACCCCGTTCATTGCATCACACTCCAATTGTACGAGTTTATAAAGCGTGTATCTACATGCTACCCTGGCAGTCCACCCTACACGAGGGTGAGCACTTGCGCCACTCCAACCGCGGCCAGGAGCCCCAATGCTCCGGCGTTGGCCATCAAGGCGGAACCCACGGCGGCGTTGCTGCTGGCGCTGCTGCTATTGCTCGTGAAGTCGGACGTAGTGGGAACGACGAACTTAAAGTTCACGTATGACGACATACTCTCCGCCTCAAGACGTCGAAGGCTGCGGCGCTCGCGCTCGCGCATAGCCCAGCACTCATCCGTCTCCGCCGTCAGGTCCTGCTTCAGGTTCTTACCCTGGTTGTCGTAGTAGCAGTCGGGCAGGTCGGCCGCCAACTGTGTGAGCAGCGTGGCACAGGTGCTGTAGCAAGACGAGACGAAGACATACTCGGACGTGGAGATGGTCGCGTCGTACAAACATTCCCACGAGTTGGCCACAGTGTACACGGAGTTGACCATCGCCGTCAGGTTATCGTTCGAGCACGACTCGGTCGAGAACGTCGGCGCCGTGATAGTGTCGCCTCCGTCCCCCGTGAGCCACGACGAACCGCTCCCAGTCGTCGTTCCCCACCACGGAGACGACGTCGTAGGAGTGCTCGTGCTGCTGCCCTCCGTCGACGGAGACGGTGTGGTGTCCTCCGACGAAGGCGTCGAGCCAAAGAGTCCGCCGCCGCTGCTGCATCCGCCCGTGGACTCGGCCAGATCCGACTTCTCGTTGGCACCGATCGTCATCATGCAGTCCGGCACCTTGGAGTACAGGTCCTCCATAACGGCCTGGCAGGTCGAGCCGCAGGTCCAGTTGATCTCCACGGCGTCGTCGATGACGGACGACTCGGACGCGCATCGCGGATCGCCAGCCGCGGCCTTGTACAGCGCCGAGATCTCGTCCTCCTGCGTGCTCGTGCAGATGCCGCACGTCGACAGTGTGCTCGCGATCTCCTGCTTCTTGTTGCCCGTCACGGCGAAGCCGTCGAAGTAGTCGCAGTCGGGCAGCTCGTCGCCCACCTGCCGCATGACGTGCGCGCAGTTGAGGTCCGAGCACGTCCAGAAGATGTTGGCCGAGGTGGTCGTGAGCACGGCCGAGGACGCGCAGTCGAACGTCGAGGCGGCCCACAGGTAGAGTGAGTCCGTGGTGGCGATCTCATCGGCAGTGCACGTGCCCGCAGTGACCATCTCGGTCGTGACGGCCGCGGCCAGCAGGCGCAGCGAGAGACACGAGCGCAGCGAAGGCATGGTTGCAGTGGTGGGCTTGTACGACGGGTGGCGGCCGTGTCGTGGGGAGGGAGGAAATTGAGGAATGAGGAGAGGGCCCGCGCTGCAGTTGAGGCGGTCGATCGGGCTCCGATGGTGCTACTGTACAGTATCGTACTCGACTGGCGGTGGTGAGTGGTGGTCGTGGTTGCCGTGTGCCGTTGACACAGAGCACGGGCGCCGCAGACTTGGTGGATACCGCGCGCTCTCGTCGGATTAAAGTGGATGCAGGTGGGACGAAGCGTGACTTCGGACTCCGAGTCGGTCCGAGCGATTCGCGTGCAAAGGGCGCAACAAGTGCCACTGTCACTTCTCTTGCACGTTTTCGCTTGCTGTTCGCGAATCAAATGGTCTGTGACGCGTGTTGCCGCCGGTCCACGGACGCGCGAGCGGCCTGATTAAAGCGCCAAATGACGCATTACTGCGTTACACACGGCTGAGATACACTGTGTCCACGCACGGAGTCCGTGACGGACAGGTTGCAGGGGACAGCGCCACGACGACGACTTCCCTTGGTGGAACTCCACGACCGCGAGATCGATGAGCCGCGTTACCGTAAGTTGCGACGCTTCTCTGTAGGTCATGCGCCTAAATGGCGCAACTGATCCTTTCGTCAGCTTAATCGACGCCGTTAATCGAGCCGATAGAGTCTTGCGGCAGCGAAGAAAAGCAGCAAGCTGCAAAGAGTGCTGCCGCGTCACTGCATCCGGTACAGTATGTACAGTACAGTACATGGACGGCCTCGGGCGTCGACTCCCTCAAAGGATGGGCCGAACTTGATCTGAAGCAAGCAGATCGCGCTCTGTTTTCCTCTGCGGTGTACGGTGTACAGTACAGTACGCACCGCGGCACCCCTTCCACCGGGCTCTCACTCACGCTCCGCTTCCGTCTCGACCCGAGTGCTGGGCGGTTCCAGAGCACCACGACCACCAGTCCCAGCGACCTCGAATGATACTGAACGAACGATTAACTTGTTCGACAACTGACTTCTTCGCCGGTGTGCCTCATGCTATCCTAGGATACTGCATGCTCGAGAAGCGACGCGTCTCTAGATGGCGCTGCAAGTGCTGCAGCACGACCAATGCAATGAGAACTCGACTGCCCCCCTAATGACGCATTACGTACGACGAGACGACGTCCATGTGGCCAAACCAGCCGCATGCGCACTGTACAAGGCTTGAACACCAAGACACTCCTCGGGAGGATGCTCGGCGCATTAGTCACTGATTGGGGAGCTACCTCCCACTGTACTGTGTCAGCACGCCCGCATCGTTCCCCGACTGCAACGAGAACTACCTACATGTACTGTATACTCGCAATGGTCATCACCCACCTCTATCGAGCATAGCGCATGCTCGGACAGCAACCGGCGTGCCCCCATCGGCTTCTTTTCGATGTACGCACTCTCGCATTCCCTTCGCTTCGAAAGCAATACGGGATCGTCCGCCGACCGCCACTCAAGCATGCGATCGACCGTCCCAGTCCTTCTCCTCCTCCTCTTGGCCGTGGCCACCTCCTTCCGGCATGTGACTGGAGCGATGTGCACTGTCGATGAGGTTGCCGAGACGGACCAGCTCTTCCTGGATGCCGCGTCCTACACCCCCTGCGCGCCTCTAGCTGACACAACCGCAACGCCCGCCGACATCAACTTTTCCTGCGCTGACCTCGAGTGCGCGACGCACATGCGCGTCATGGTGGACACGGTACCCGACTGCCACTACACGCCGTCCGTCAACAAGAAGCAGGAGCTCAACAGCGCGCTGAAGAAGTGCGACTACTGCTCCAATGACCAGCAGAACGAGATCACGGAGCTGTTCGATGCAGCAGCTGCGGACGCAGCGTGTGCGACCTCAGCGAGTGCGATTGGTGATCCGGTTTATATGTACTGGATATGTGGCACGAGCTGCCAAAGCGTCATGGAGGACTTGGCCGCGAAGATGCCGGACTGCACCGACGCTGACGGCTATTCCCAGAAGGCGAGTCTCCAAAAATTTGTTACTGCATGTCATGCCTTAACGACTTCCGGAACTGGCCAGGAGATCTCGTCGTCGTCGTCGAGCTCTGCGAGCGGCAACAACTGGCCCAGTTTTCGAAGGAGTTTTGCTCAAGCACCAACGTGACTGCCATGACGGACGCCGTCCTGGCCGCGGCCGAGAGCTCGGACTGCTCTCTCTCTCAGCGTCCATATCAGTCGGCTTGGTATCCTTCCAGGCGCCGTGCTCTGGCATCTGCATGAAGCGGCTAGAGACGCTGCAATGGGAGCTGCCCGACTGCGTATTCGAGCTCCAGTACGAGAACCTGAAGAAGAGCCTGGCACTCGCGCATGACGTCTGCACCTTCGATCCAGACTACGTCATCACTCTGAATGTGTTGGTCGACCCGAATGTCCCGATGGCGTCTTCGTCGTCCCTCTCGTCCTCGTCGTCTTCAGATGCCAGTAGTGCTGTCAACGCACTCACCGGCTCCAGCACGCTCGTCGCATCAGTGGCCATTGTTGCAGTTGCGTTTGGATACCTTTAACACACCGCAACCAGCTAGGTACTGTATGAGAGTCGCAACAACAGTCAGCAGTCAGTCATACGCGCACTACCGGTATTATTAAGCTGTGAATAGAAGCGGGCGGAAGCGTGCCTACGCCGCAACTGACAACTGGTTGTCGAGCCTGGAATGCCGGGCGTCCATACTGAAGCTGCCAACTTGAAGGCGTGTGCTTCAAGCCGGTGGAGCACCAGTCGGGACATCAAAGACACCGGTATTCAATCGGATATCGGATCTTTGTCCACGCTGACCGGTTCGCCGACGACGCTACTTCCATGGCTGAGAGTATGTTCGCTGAACGCTATGTTGATCATGTTGTCGCCCTTGTCAACCCCCTACTCGAATAACGTGCGCAAGCAACAAAATAAACGGACTGGCAATGCAGGAAGCGACCGAGTGATGGAGCAAACAGGTTTACGTCCATGTTAATTACTGGTCAGAGCTGCCGCAGCAGCTACCGGCATGAAACAAAGGTTTGGCGGGCGCATCGCACCAGTCGCAGCGAGTGTCATCGCCCAAAGAGAACCAACACACGACCACCGCTCAGCGCCGCCGCGCCCTCCACGACAGCTGCGCTCCCATCGAAATCACCGGTGGGGCCGCGCACTTAGCTGAGCTGGCCGCAGTCGGCGACGACGACCGGCTGGCGGGTCTGGCCCGACTGCGAGCCGACGCGCTCGATGTTCTTGACGACGTCCATGCCGTCGATGACGCGGCCGAAGACGACGTGCTTGCCGTCCAGCCACGAGGTCTCGACCGTGCAGATGAAGAACTGCGAGCCGTTCGTGTTGGGACCGGCGTTGGCCATCGACAGGATGCCCTCGCCCTTGTGCTTGAGGAGGAAGTTCTCGTCCGCGAACTTCTCGCCGTAGATCGACTCGCCGCCCGTGCCGTTGCCGCGCGTGAAGTCGCCGCCCTGGCACATGAAGTTGGGGATCACGCGGTGGAACGAGCTGCCCTTGAAGTGCAGCGGCTTGCCCGAGCGGCCCATGCCCTTCTCGCCCGTGCACAGCGCGCGGAAGTTCTCCGCCGTCTTGGGCACCTTGTCCGCGAACAGCTCGAACGTGATACGGCCCACG
The DNA here is from genome assembly GCA_023338115.1 of Phytopythium boreale. Classification (NCBI taxonomy): domain Eukaryota; phylum Oomycota; class Peronosporomycetes; order Pythiales; family Pythiaceae; genus Phytopythium; species Phytopythium boreale. The sequence continues at coordinate 51,912 of JAADYG010000087.1, read as the reverse complement.
GGGGCGCCGCCAATCGTCATGTCAAAGAAAACCTGGGGGTTCGGCATCTTGGCTTTTTGCTTCGGGGGGTTCTTGGCAAAACGCGAAATGTATCTGCACGCGGCACTCCGGGGGATCAAAACCTCAAACCTCAGATCAAGTACCTACCATACACTTGACATTTGTATGTTTAAAACCTAACCGTGACAAATCTTGAGATAAAACCTCGCCCCCTCTTCTCCAACGTGATTGGATGCGCGCTTCCCCCCGCGCACGCAAGCAAGATACGAAAAATATCCTATGCGTTTGCAGAGGCTCTAATAAGAAAAAAGCACTCCACAATATTATATATACGTAATCGTCGACTATTATGTTATAAGGGTCGATCACCGACGGCTTCAACGGCAACTGGGTCAAGCGCGCGCAGCCACACGATCCCATCGCCTCCGCCACTGACACCAGCGACGTCATCACCACCGCCGCTACTAGCAGTACCGTGACCACTAGTAGACCCATCGACCTGAGCGATAGGCCGACGCGTGAGGTACTGGCCGAAGAAGATGCTGCTGCGCTCTCGGCGGAAGCTCGACAGCGCCTGCAGTGGCCGCCGGTCGAACGCACCCGTGCGCTGGTCCATGTTGATGACACTGCAGCGGCTGCACGGACCTGACACGTCGAACAGCGCGTCGCCGATGCGCAGGCGTCTCCACTGGTCCTCGACGAACGGCTCGACGCACCCGTCCACGACGAAGTTGGCGCGGAACGCATCCTCGTCGACTTGCATGCTCGATCCGCTGCCGCTAACGGACGCAAGCACCTTGTTCAAGCTCGTGATGCTCTGGCGAGATATCAGCAGGTACTGCGCCTGGTTTGCGAACCCGATCGCGGGTTTCTTTGGGCTGGAGGCGCTGTCCGGGTCGGAATCGGCTGGGTTTGGTCCCGACTCGCGAGGAGTTGGCTTCTTCTTGGACTTGTGCTTGGGCTGGTCAGCCGTCGACTTGCGCAGGTGGTTGCTCGACACGCGGACGAGCGCGCACGGCCGATCGAGGCGCGCACTGATCCACTCGGACGCGGCATCGCCAGCTTCGTTGGCCTTGCACGCTCCTGAACACACGCGAATGTCCCGCGGGTCACCGCCTCCCGCTGACTTGGTCGTCTCGGCCGCGCCATCGCCATGCAGCGGCATCGTAAAGCTGGCTTCACCGTTGCCGTCTCTGTCCGAGAACGTGATTGTGAGCGTCTGGCGCTTGAGATCGACGGATGGGCGCAGGAAGCAGAGCTGCGGCGTGTCCTTAAGGGATAAGGCCGCCCCAGAGGAGGCGTCAACGATCGCCCACTCGCGATCAAAGAGAAGCCCGCGAGCGCCGACTGGCCATGCACTTACGGCCATCCCCGCGCACGATTTGATCGGAAACAGCGTGATCTTGCGGAGAATCGCGCCGCCGACAGGGTTTTTTGTTGGTGTCGCGGCGGAGCCAACGTCGGTGACAGCAGTCGCCGCGCGACTGACAAAATACTTGTCGACAAACTCGAGCACCGCCGCGATGTCCTCAAACGTCGTCATGTACCCGACCGAGAGCCGCACAGCGCCAGTGGGACGCCCATCGACAATGTCGACGTCGTCGCCACACACGTGGCCAGCCTCGATGTTGGCCAGTAGATCTGCGTCGGTCAGCCGCAGGTACTGCTGGCACGCGCCAGGGTTACAGAAGCAGCCCGTACGCAGGCGGATGTTGTGGATCTCCGCGAGCTTGTGCACCTCCGCGTACCCAACGTAGCTCCCGTCTGCGCGCAGGAAGTTGCACGCGACGATTGATCCGTGTCCCCGCTCCTTGTTGTCTCGGTGGTTGCCGTACAACTCGCAGATTGGACGGCCGTTCCAGTGCGTTCTCGCCGCCAAGCTTGCCGCCAAAAGCCGCGTAAGCGATGCCGTGTGCGCTTCGACATTGACCATTCCCAGCTTCTCAAGCTGCTCAAAGCCGTGGCGGAGCGACAGGATCGAAAGATACGACTGCGTGCCGTCGGCGAACGGCGAACTGCCGTCACGTGCATCCAGCGCGTCGGTCGCATCGCGAGGAACCAAGAGGTTGCTGGTCGCGAGGATACTCTTGACCGTTCCACCGCCGTAGTACGTCTTCTGCAGGTACGGCAGCGCCGTCTTGCGCACGAGCAGCGCGCCGAGACCCGTCGGGTAGCCGAACAGTTTGTAGAAGGACATGACGACAAAGTCCGGGTGGTGCGTCGACAGGTCCATCGGGTGCGTCGCCACGTACTTGGCCGCATCGAGCAGCACAAACCACTTGGCCGGTCGTGTGTTGGTGGTGGAGTGATGTGTAGACGCGTCTGGCGGGGCCCAACGGCCTTGGCGAACGCTCTCGATGACGGTCAGCGGGTGGAGCACACCGCTGAAGTTGCACTCGGCCGGGAACGCAAACAGACTCGCCGCCGCTTGGCCTTCCGCCTCGGCGGTCTGGTTGCTCTCGTACTGGGGCCGCCCCAGTCGCTCGAGCTCGTCCAGCCCGACGCAGCTGACCTCAGCGCCGTGCCTCGCGGCGTACCCTCGGATGCCCAGGACGCTCGTGTGCGAGTCGACAGCGTGCGCGAACACGCTGTCGTTGCTCCACGGGAAGCACTCGCCGACGAGCTTGAGCGCGGCGGTGGCCCCCGACGTGAACACGAGCGCGTACTCGTCCTCGCTGGCGTTGAAGAAGCCCAGCACCTGTCGCCGCACGCGCGCCACCTTGCCGGCCGTCGAGTGCTCGGGCGCCGACGGTCCGTGGTGGCTGTGCGGGTTGCCGAACACGCCGGCGCTCAGCTCCTGGAACGCGCCGCCCAGCTGCGAGCGCGCGTACAGCGTCGCACCCGCGTGGTCCACGTACGTGCAGTCTGCGGACACGTCGACGAAAGTGTGAGCGCCCCACGATAGAGAGCGGTAGAACACGATAGCACAGCACCTTTGAGCTGCGGGAAGTCGGTCGCGCGCATCGCGTCGACCGCCAGCGTGCCCGCCCGCTCGCCGTACCCGTAGCGCCCCGCGCTCTCGCGCACGAAGGCCGCCTTGTCCGTCATCTCGGCCCTGTGTCTGGCCAGGTGGGAGCCGCTGTGATGCACTGGGAGCGTCGCGCAATGAGGAGGAGGGGGCCAGCAGGGAGTGGCCGCTGAATGCGAATCCTCCCGACGTTTCCGCCGGTTTGAATGTGAAACAAGGAAAGAGTGACGCGAGCGACGTCAGACGGATCTGATAAGAAGAAGCTCGGTCAACCTTACCGGACCACTGGCAACTTTAGTGAGCAACTGGCAACCTTACTAAACTCAACGGGTCTTGGCTGGGTTGTGGGCGGGTCGACACGGTTGGGAATGACGCGCGACCAAGATGAGGGATCGCCGCCAGCGGAGTTCCTGAGCGCGGCGGACGTGCCGGCGGCGGTGCGGGCGGCCGTGGCGGCCTTCGCGGCCCCGCGGGGCTTCGAGGACTTCCCGACGCCCACCAAAAACAGCGCGCAGCGGTCGCTCATCTACTTCTACGGCCGCCGCGTGCGGCAGCACAGCGACCACGTCAATGACGCGCCCAGACCCGAGTCCAAGTGGTTCTGCCTCGCTTCCCCGCAGTGCCGAGCCAACGGCACAGCCATCAGCACGACCGCCAACATCTCCGGGTGCACGCGCCACCTGCAGGTGTTCCACGGCCTCGTGTCGCCCAAGACGGTGCAAATGGCCAAGAAAGCTGGGCCGAATGCTGCTGGGAAGCCTGACGGCGCTCGCGAAGCGCGACGGCCCATTGCCGTGACGACGTCAGCGGCGACAAACGGACGTGCTACATGTGGTGGCGACGCTCGTGAGTCGCCTACGCAGCTGGATCAAGACAGCGGCGATGCTCAGCGTGCCGCGCGGCTGGAGTGGGCGCGTGTCATGGTCGTCCGGCACCTGTTCCCGCTCGCTGCGCTAGTGAATGACGAGCAAGTCGCTCGTCTGCTGACGCCGTCACCGCTGGCAGGAGACCCCGACGGCAATTGTGAGCTTGCGGAAGTCGAGGTGTTGCACCATCTCGTCGAGTGTTACGCGGCGACGCACGATCATCTCCGAGAACTCGTCCAACGTGAGCTCGCGCGGGCGACACTCCCCATCCTGCACGTTGGACTGCTGTCTACCAGCGTTCCTGGCTCTCCGTCTTCTTGTGGACGGATGGGCGACGCCACAACCGCCTTGACGCTGCTGGGCTCGTTCGTCACGTCGACTTTCCGCCTCCAGCAGTTCGTGCTCGGAGTCACCCACGCGAACGGTGTCCAGTCACAACCACGCGCCGCAGTCTCTGGTGTTCTTCGGTGGGTCAAGGCTGTTCTAGGCGGCTTCGGGATCGCGAGCGCGAACGTCCGCTCTTTTGTGCTCGAACAGTCGAGTCCGTTGAGCGGCCCACTTGCTGCGGCGCTGTCGACTGACGATGAAGCCGTGAACCACGGGCTGGGGAGACAAAGCGTCGAGTTCTCGTGCGACAGTGTGGCCATCTCTGCGCTCTCAGCCGCGTGTGCGCGCGGCTCCTGCCTCCGTCAACTCATCACCAAGCTACACGCGATCGCGATCTCCCCGGGCGTCCACTGCATGGACATTGACGTGGAACCCCTCGAAGAACTTGCTGCTTGTCTTGGTGAACGCAACCCTGCGAACGACATTTCGTTTGCGAAGCTATGCGCTCCATCCACGTGGATCGCGGTGGGCCGCGTGCTGCGATGGGTCGTGCGGCATTGGCAAGAGATTGAGTCGATGGTTGGGATGACAGCAAACGCTCCGAGCGATCACCACCAGTCGACCCCACTCGATCTCACCCGTGCAGACTTGCAGCAAAGCCTCGCCGTCTTGCAGCCGGTGCTCGACAGTCTGCACAGCGGACTGACGACAGGTCGTTCACGCGGAGAAAAGTGCGCCGGCTGCCCGGAAGCGGTCGTGAGTGCGTTTACCGCACGTCTGTCGGCGCTTAACGAGCTCGAGCCGCTACAACTCGTCCACGTTGCGATGAGCGCCGATCGAGAGAACGGCTGTGTTGAAGATGACGGTGGCGTTGAGAACGAAAACGCGACAGTCGTTCGTCCCGCTGACGTGACTGGATTCGCGCGCAAGCTTCGGCATGAGCTCGCGTCGCGGTGGGACGTCGCGATCCAAGAAGGAGTCTACCAAGCCGACAACGCCTGTCTGTCCACGTTCCTCCACCCGTGCTTCCGCCACCTCGAGTTCATGGATAAAGCACGGCGAGCCACCATTCTCGAGCAGGTCAAGACGCTTGGGCGCACGGCAGTTATCAATCAGCGTCGCCAGCTTGGGCCGCCAGTCTCAACGCCAAATAGCGGGAGTTCAGATCATCCGAACGAGGGAGATACTGGCAACGGCCTACGCTTGTTGAAGAAGCGCAAAACCACGACGGAGATGACCAAGCATGAGCGACTCGCGCATCAGGCCGAGGCGTTGGCGCGCCTTGGGCTCCTGAAGATGGCGAAGACGTTAGCGCCACCGCCAGAGCAAAGTACGGTCGGCGCTGCTTCGGGTGACGATCAATCCAACAGCACGGGGAACGCAGCGCTCGCGCTGACGTGCTCGTCGCCCGCGTTTCTCATCGCGAACGAGCTGGATCGATACATGCAGAACGAGTCGATCGCGTTCCAAGCCGTCGCCTTCGATGAGACACTAACGTACTGGGACCGCAAGGCCTTTGAGTTTCCGATCCTCGCCGCCGTAGCGAAGGCGGTTTCTGGCGCTCCACGGTCACTTCGCGCCGTTTGCCGCGCTTCGTCGTACGCAGGCCACGGCGGTTGTTGCGTCCGCTGCAGTCTGCGAAAGTGTCAGCATCGGAAGCTGACGTCGTCGCACTCGTCCAGTAACACCAGCGCGTCTGGTTACGACGGTCGCGTCACGGGTCAGCGACTGGAAGAGGTTCTTTTCTTCTTGCACTTGAACGAGAAGTTCGTACCCGCAACGCCTTTCGTTCCCTCGTTGTCGCGCGAATCCGTCATACGGGTGCTTGAGGAGCTTGCCGAGAACTCGAGCGCACGCATCGTGGATACTGCGGGCCTGTGAGTCAGCTAAGATGCGGAAATTGCAGCCAACAGAGCAAAATCTAGGAAGGAGGACCAATGCAAGCAATGGTCCATACGTTGCAGTTTTCTTACCGATGAGTTGAGATCACACGCAGAGAAAAGAATGGTGGAAAGAATTGGAGCGCCCTCGGGTATTCGTCATCGCAGTCGCCTAGACGATTTCGTCGTCGGGCGTCGCGTCGATCAGCTTCTGGATTTGGAACTGCTTCTCGACGATAGGCCGCACATCATCAACGTCGACCAGGCTCTCGAGGAATGGCAACAGGTTCAACAGCTCGTCGTCGCTCTCGTCTTCGTACCACGTCTCAATCGGGATACCGTTGTTGACCTGAATGAGTATGGGCAAGGTGAGCCGTCAATAATCATGTAAAGCGGCAGTTCACCTTTATTGCGTCAGTCTCACCTGGTAGCCAAACGCGTGCGGAGAATTATCCACCAGCACCACTTTCGAAAGATCGCGCCCCAGCACGCTCAAGTCTTTCAGGTAGTTGCCGTACACATCCAAGCAGTCTTCTCGGTACAGGCGATACCTAGAAAATAGGGGATGAAGCACACAACGTCAGCATTTGCACAGCGAACGACAGGGTTAAACACATCTCACTTGATCAGGTGGCGATGGGGGTCCAGCAGGTTGAGCAGCTTCTCGGCATACGCTTTGTGAGACGCGGTAAACACGACGACCTCGAACACCTTCGACACCCGGCGCAGGAAGTACTCCATATGCGGGCGCTTCTTCACGTTCACCGTGTAGTCTACCCCGTTGAAATTCACCTGGATTGGTGGCACGCAAAATGCAGATCAGCTTATGACACGCTCAATTCTGGAACACGTCCATCATCCCCAGCTTACCGGGAACTGGAGATGCGGGTTCTCCACTTCGTCGACGCTGCAGTGAACCAGCGTCTCATCTAGGTCCAGCACCTGCGAAACAGAGATGACCCCGTTAGAACTGCCGGGTCACTACACCCACAATGTCGCTTGTGTCGTACCAGGCAAATATTGGGCGTGCTGCGCGAAGGCTCAGGAAGAGCAATCGGTCGTGGCTCGTGCACAATGTCTTCGTACTTGGGGAGTGTCTTCATAAAATAAAACCTAACATCGGGTGACGACCACAAACAACAGGCGTAAGCATGGCAGTAGAACAGCCGACAGCTCGAGTTACGTACGGATTGAACTCCTGTTCCACGGGGACATCAGCAATTTCGGCTTCATCTGCCGTCACAGTTTCTTCCTCGGCCGCCAAGTCCACCACTTCCTCGACCTTCTCTGGGGTTGTCGAACCGGCAGAAGCGGTCAGGGCCTCCAATCGAGCACGCGATCTAGCCGGCGACGCGCTGGCCGAGCGCGAGCTCCTGGGCGGCTTGAGTGTCGGGGAGAACATTTCCTGGTCCACTTCCTCCGTATCACTGGCCGCCGGCGTCTCAAAGCCCGTCTCCTCTGACTTTCCATTGTCCGGCGTCGTCGACGGAGGCGTACGCGGCGTCTTTTCACTGTAACGTGGGCATCAGGAGCGGCTGTTAGTATAGCGACCACATTTCGAAGCCAACGCAAGCGGATTCCAGCGTACGCGCTCTTCTCGTTCGCGTCAAACTCCTTCGACAGCTTGCGAGGCGAGAAGAATCGCTCGTCCTCCTTGGACTTGACGGGCGTCCCGCGTGCCTCGGCCTGCGACAGGTGCTTCGCCTTGGACGACTTGGAATTCTCTGCGCATCATACAGTCACCAGTCAGGCACCACATCCCTTTCACCCCACCAATCAACGCCAACAACGCGCGACGCACCCGCGCTCTTGGTTCGCTGGCGCTTCATGGGCGTCGACGCGATGGGCGACATGGGGTCCGCGTAGTGGCCCTGCTGCTGTTTCTGCTGCTGCGCCGGCCGCTTGGCCTTGCGCCCCGCCTTCTTCGTCTTCTTCCCGGCCTCCGCCATCGCTGCCGCCGTCCCTTCCGTCCTTTTCTCCCTTCCGACTATGTCCAGGACTGGAAGGTTTCCCTTTGCTTGTTGCACTTTCCCCTTGTTCCCCTGCATGGGTTTTTCGTGTTTTTGTGATTTTCGGCTTTTTCCCCCAAAGTGACGGGCGTTCCCCCCTTCCGTCCAGCGCCCGCGCCTTCCAGCCTCCGAAATTTCAAATTATCCGATATGGTAGGTAAATGCACCCATGTAACAGGTTCGGTTCGACGGGGGGATCGAGTTCTACAGGTCTGTCGGTTTCCTTTTGGCGTCAGAATGATGGTCGTGAAGCCATTTTTGGAAAACCAGGAACGATCTTATCTTGGGTCTGATAATTTGATAATTCTGACTGCCCAAGTGACTGACTGGGTGGCTGCGAAGATGGCATATCGGAACTCGACACATCATCCAGCGCTTTCGAAGCGAAGGAAAGGACAGAGACCGTGTGCGTTGGCGGTCCCAACACGAGCACGAAGCGATGAACCAGGAGCTGCCGACGTCGCTGCGCCTGGGCGGGTCGCCCACCAAGAAGAAGCGGCTGAGCTGGCAGATGCAGAAGCGCAAGTGGCAGTACCAAGTTCTGAGCGCGTTCCGCAAGGTGCATATGCGGTCAATTGCGTTGCTACCCTCTACAGTGACTCACATCCGACCTGTCGCCTTCTGAATAGCAACTGGCAGCGCCGGACGACGTGTACGAGCAGAACGAGCAGCGGTTCCTCGGGCTGCTGCAGAAGCTGCTCGACATCCAAAAAAGTCTGGAACACTATCGCACGACGGCGCTACCGGTGTATTGTTCGTCCTGCGCGAGTCTCGGCGCGGACGTCTGGTGCGTCGTCAGCGTCGACGCGGTCGGGAAGGGTACCGACGCCGAGAAGTTCCGCCACGCCATGTGCGCCGTCAACGAGACCAAGGAGGCCAAGAACCACTTTTTCAATGCGGTAATGAGCAGCATGCGCTGACGTTAGTGTATTGGGAAGAGCGGTTTTTAACTGTTTCCCACATTGGTGGCTGGGTGTTTGGCAGGACGCCGTACTGTCGGGGGCAGTGCGCTTCTTGGACATCCACATCAACGCGATGAAGTCCGTCAAGTCGCAGATCCTGCACCGCAAGCAGATGAAGCTCGAGTTCGACTGCTACGAGCAAAAGGTTTCGCGTCTCAAGCAGCGGCGCAACTCGCAGGGCGACTGTCAGCGACTCGAGCGGAACGAGCAAAAGCTGCAGAAGGCGCGAGGCGCACTGGAGGAGGTGACGTTCGACCTCTACCGCGTGTTTGCCAAGTATGAGGGCGAGCGGGACACGATGCTGAACGGCGAGCTGGAGATGGTGCGCCAGGTCATGCACAACTTCTACGCCAAGAACGCCGAGGCCACGGACTTTTTCATCCCCGAAGAGGTGGATCGTGGCGTCGTGGACCAGCGGACCGAGGACATTTACAAGACCATGGTGAGCAAGGAGATGGAGCAGAGGTCCCTGAAAACGCTCATGGCACCGGTGACGTCACCGTCGCTGTCGACGTCGGCCTCGGCACCGACCTTACCGTGCACAGAGGACGCCTACCATGACTCGAGTTACCCGCTAAATGCCGCGTTGGGCGTCGCCGCGTCCGCTGCTCAAGCGCCAGCTACCCCACCTGGTGACGCTGACGCCGCTCGGGCCAACAACTACTCCGCGACCGATGATCAACAACAGCAGCAGCACAACCACCAACAGCAACAGCCCGAACAGCTCGAGCAAGAAGCGTCCGAAGACGAGCTGACCGAGAAGCTGCGCACCATCCAGCTCAGCCGCCCAGCCATGCCGCCAATCAAGACCTTCCGCCTCGGCCGCCCGCTCTACCGACACAACGACTAGGTCGAAAAACTAGCCTCGCTCGCTCATTTACACATAAGTAAGGGTCACCGATCGATTGCCAAGGAGCAGAGATGAGCTGTGGAGGTGTGTCAATAACAGGAAGTGAGGCTATCTGATGGTGTAAGTTGAAGTCGGCTTGTTTCCCGCCATTATCCGTTATTTGATGCACTTCATCGAATGTCAGTTATATGTTGAGTACGGTGCAGCGTGCCTTGAGAATCAAGTTGGAATTCTCGCGATAACACAGTGGCGAAGCGTATGATGAATGCGTCGTACCCGTCGCCGAGCGGCGCGCCCTACGCGTACGGGGAGCCCCCGCAGGCGCACGCGTCTCCCTCGGTGCGTTGCGCTCTCCTTCCTCGTCTTGTACATGCCGGTGCCGCGTCCGTATGCTCATCCTAGCGCATGTTCTCCGTCGTTCTTGTCTGTGGTTCGTTCTGCAGTACATGTCGCCAGCCGCCGCGCATTTGAACCAGGCTAGTGGGCGCGCTGAGTACCCCAATGCGATGCTCATCCGCTCGATGGGCCGCTTCTGACGCGGGTATGTGTGCAATTGCGCAGGAGGTGAAGCTGTGGAAGGACACCAAGGACCGACGCAAGTTCGAGGACCTCGCCGACCTCTTCGCCATCATCAAGGTGCGTCGCGTCGGTCGAGCAATCCACTCGAGAAGGTCTTCGCGTGCTTTGCTCTTGCTGACGGCTTTGTATCCTGGACAACAGACGACGGAGCACCTTGAGACGGCGTACGTGCGCGACGCCATCACCCCCGACGAGGTAAGCGACCAGCAGGAATCATCGATGTACATTGACCGCCAGTGTCTCACGCCTCCTACCCACCCTGGCAACGAAGTACACGGAAGCGTGCACCAAGCTGATCTCGCAGTTCAAGACGGCGGAGACGGCGCTGCGAATGGGCGGCTTCCTCGACTCGATCGAGGCATTCATCTCGACCTACCGGCTCGACTGCCCGCGCGCCCTGGAGCGGCTTGTGCGCATCGGCGTGCCTGCGACCGTGGTGCACAACACGACGAACCGCAAGACGAACTCAGTCAACGTGGCTCAGACCGTGCAGAACTTCATCACGCTCATGGACGTGCTCAAACTCAACATCCGCGCCGTGGACGAGATCCAGCCGCTGCTGAGCGAGATGATGAGCTCGCTCACGCAGGTCAGCGGGCTGCCGCCCACGTTCGACGGCCGCGAGAAGATCGAGGGCTGGCTGCGCACCATGAACGCCATGCGCGCATCCGACGAGCTCGACGACGACCAGGCGCGGCAGCTCAGCTTCGACCTCGAGCGCGCCTACTCGTCCTTCATGGCCTTCCTCAACCAGTAGCAGCGCTACTTTTCCCATTTCTCTTCATGTAATAATGGCAACTAGGTAGCTCTATTACCGGGTGGCGAGCTCTTGTTTGTTTGTTAGTTTTTCTTATTTGATCGGCTCGAGACCTGTTGGGAACATCAAACTAGCCAACGCCCGTCTTCCTCTTGTCACCATAATTCCTCGTGTTTCTTAGTTCCGGTTGTGCCAACGCAATCCAATAGTGAATGAAAACGCCACGACACCAACTTAGGCCTCGAGACTCGCCAGCAGCGCCGAGCAAGCGGCCAGGGCGGCGTCCGCCTCCCGCGACATGGCGTCCAGCTCCTCGACCATCTCGCGCAGCTCGGCGTTCCCCATGCTGCTCGCCGCGGGCTTCAGACGCGTCCACTCGGCGGGCGCCACGGCCGTCGGCGGGTCCAGCGCGATCGCAAACAGGAAGTCCGCGTCCTCGACCTCGGTGGTGATGCTCTCAACAGCAAGCTGCTCCTCCACGACGACGGGGGCCGGCAGGCTCTCAATCACCACCACCGACGGCGGCTTAGCGTACAGCGTCACTTTGCGCGGCGTCACGGGTGGCAGCTCCCGCTCAGGCTCCTCGACCGGTTCCGGCTCGACTTCTGGCTTCTCGATGGGCATGTCGTCGGCCTGCTTGTTGATAGTTTCGACATGCGGGACGACGTGCTGCTCGACCTCAATCTTCGGCATCGTGGGCGACACTTCAATCGGTTTGCTGGCGAGTTCAGCATGGGGGACGACAAGTTTGCTCTTGAGAGCCTGCAGTGGAGACAACGGGACCGCAGAAGCAATCGAAGGGACTTCGAGCTGCTTGCCCACCGGAATCGGAACCGCCAATGCCATCGGCACCGACGGCGCTGGCTTCAACGCCATCAGATCCGGGATGGACGGCGTTACGGGCGGCATAGCGACGCGCTGCACGGTCTTGATAGGCGTATCGCGCGCCAGGTTGGACGTGAAGATTGTCACAAGGTCCTTGGGCTTGCTACGGCGCCGCGACTTCTTCGCTTTCTTCTTGGTCATGGCCTCTTTCCCACCGCCCGCTGGTAGTAGCTTTAGATGAGGTGGCAGCGAGTTACTCGTCGGCACCATCAGCGCGGTCGGTACCTCTGTCGCCAATGGGATCACTGTGATCTCAAAATGGTCGTGAGCTGGCGGCACTGACGCCGCCATGGGCGCGCTGTCCGCTAGCGACACGGTGAATGAGAACCCCAGCACGCTGCGGCGGAAGGCGGCGAGTTTCTCGCCCGCCGCGACGAACTGCCGCAGCATGAACCGCGCCAGCAGCTCGACGCCGCCTAGTCCGCCGCCATTGTGCGCTCTGCCCAGCCCCCTCTCCAGGCGCGCCAGGTCCTTCGCCGTGTCCGCCTCCTTGACGTTCTCGTTGTCGTCGTGCGCGCACCACACGAAGTAGTAGCCGCCGACGACCAGCGCGCAGAAGACGATCACCGAGCCGAAGAGGAAGAGCCCGATCGCCGCCGCGGCCGCGAACTGCAGAGCCGACGTGACGGCCACGAGCCCGCCGACCTGGAGCGTCTTGGTGCGCGTCGGCGCCGCCAGCTGCGCGTCATGGCGGAGGTGGACACGCTGCGGACGCTGGTGGAGCGCCCCGCGCGAGCGCATGAGGTCCGAGCGCCGGTCCCTTCGGTCGGTCGGTCGTCCGGCTAGCCTTATAGGTATCGCGCGTAGAGTGCTGCTGTTCCCCCCTGTCCGTGTCTTCGTTGGTGCTGGCTGGAATAAATGCGCTGAATAAGCGGGATAAGAGAGTAAAGTACTGTCGACGCTGGAGATGCGAGGACAGTGCGCGTGTGTTTATAGCGTCGGGTCCCGTGCGCCACGCTCGACTTGGTCGCGTCACGCCGGCGGTTGCTACGCTACGCTCGACACGCTCAATAGAACGACCAGACACCGCCACGCCTCGCTTCCTTCGTTCCGCTCCGTTCCGCTCCGCTCCTTCCGCCCCCCAGCAGACCGAATCCTCCACTGTCAGCGGACGACGGACCGGCCGGCCGACGACGGGGCGCCGCGGCGGGCACGGCGCATGACCGGGCGTGACTCACGCCCGGGCTCTTGCGCCCATCGGCGCGGCGTAAGCCATGTGGCTTGGCCCCCGCTTTTGACGAACAATCTGATAAATTCCGCGATCCGATGCCTTTTCTGGTCATTTGATTGGCTAAAATGCACGGAATGGGATGCCATTTTTGTAGAACCCGGTGATAATACACCTACCCGCAGCGACAGTGGGCAAACAAGTTGTTCAACAACGGGGCGATGAGGAGCCGAAAAGCCTCATCTTCGGTGAGAACTGTGCAGTACGAACTGGGAGTGGCCAAAAATCTAGATGAAAATAAATCGGCATTACACTACCGGTACAACGCGAACAAGCCCTCGATGCGACGAGAGCCTTGCTTTACGATGGGCGAGGGCCCTCTCCCCATGTTGATGGATTCTCGGGGAGGAGAAACAAGAAAGCAGAGCATTTCACCGAATGGAACGCAGGAAAATGTGGAGGCGATCGCGTCCAAAATCTAAAACGCATGTGATGATACGAAACCGGCATTTGTATCGGCATCGTATCTGGGAAAATGGCCTCCTCACTGTAATGTATAGCCCTAACCTGTTGATGTGGCGTCATGTCTCTTCTCTTGTCCGCCTGGGGCTCGGTCTTCGTTCCCCCAATCGCGTCCTCAAATTTCGCAAATTCCCCAATTCCGCCTTGTTTTACTAGGCACCGTAAGTTTTCTGGAGGGAGAGCAACCTGTTCTTCAACAAGTGAAGATCGGGGCGAACACTCAAACTGAACGACTGATAAGGGCGAAGTCCACTAGGCCGGGAGAGATTTTATTATACACGTACACGAATGAATTCACCGCACACCCCAGCTTCTTCCGGTACCCTTCAGACGGAAGTAGAAGTTCAAAGCGCTCCTTCAACTGGACGCTCAACTCGCCGCTTGAAGCTTGATGCGAAGCGCATCTTTGCCGCGCGCGCCACATTGACGATCAGCGCGCCCTTTGAGGGTCGACGTCGCACGCTGATTCGCTAAAAATGGGGCTGGTTGACCTACCCCGTACAATCCGCGTTGTTTATGCTCAATTTAGTACTTAGCAGGACATATATTGTACTGCTTTGTACCGAATTTTTTAGTCGCCACTTGTCCAGACAGTTTCGCCTCGAGCCAGTTTTGGGCCGAAAGGTCCCGCATGTGTTTTTAATTTGGGTCTTTGGGTTTTACATTTTCGAGTGACGTGTCACAATCACGAGTTCATTCGAACCTCTTGGCGTTCCCGCCAAAAAACGATCAAAGATCATGGCGACCACGAGCTCTAATGACCAGCGGATTGTGCGCGTGAACGAGGCCGCGGGGCTCGCGCTGCTGCAGTTCGTGGACGCGGCTACCGGCGCGGCCAAGACCAAGTGGGTTCTGTACGCGTCGCCGCCTGCTGACGAGCGCGAGCCGCGCCATCGCAAGCGCATCAATCGCGCCGGCCGCATCGATCTGAACCGCCGGCCGAGCGCATTCGGGCGAGCCACGCGCTTCCAGCTCGTCCCGCCGCCGTCGGGCGCGCCGCAGAACCTGATCGTGTTCCTGCACGGCCGCGGCGACTCGCACGAGCCGTTCGCCAAGCTCGGCGCCGCCATGGCGCTTCCACAGACTGGTATGCGCACGCACGTTTCCTTCGATGTTATACTCACTGGGTGACAAAGGGGTGGTGGACAGCGGTCGTGTCCCTGCGGGCGCCGCTCGAGCTGCCCTTCGGCCTCGGCTTCACGTGGCTGCGGGACCTGGACGAGACCGACATGAGCTTCGTCTCGCCCGACCGGCCGCACAAGGCGCGCAGCCAGAGGTGACGTCTAAAATAGCCGCCAGGTCATCGGTCTCAAGTGAGGGCGCTCCGATAGTCACTAACACTTGACGTTTGTGATCCAATAAGCAGTCTGGACGAAGCGCGCGACCACGTGCAACGCTTCCTGTCGACACTGCGCGACGATTTCGGCTGGGACTTGGCGCGCGTCTTCCTCTTTGGCTTCTCGCAGGGCGCGGCCGTCGCCTTCCACTTGGCGATGACGACTCGCGAGCCCTTGGGCGGCGTCGTGCTTGTGGCCGGCGGCGTCCTCGCTGGCCCACACGCGTCCTCCTACGCCTCTACCCACCAAAATAGAGCTGAGCAACTCGGAAACGAGACGGAGGCGACGCCCACGCTGCTGATCGCGGGCGCAGAGGACGAGGAGTATCCGCTGTCGCTCGTGCGCGAGTCCCAGCGGCGGTTCGCGGCGGCGTTCCCGAGCAACGCGGGTGCCTTTGAGTGCGAGATCGTTCCTGACAAGGGGCACGGGATGGTCAACTCGCCGCGCGAGATGCGCGTCGTCATGGCCTTCTTGGCCAAGCGGCTGCACCTGTCGGACAGCTCTGCCCAGGGGCTTCAGCAGCGCGACGACGTCATCGAGCTGCAAGGGTGACGAACCGGAGGAAGCAAGCGGATATATTGGCACTTTTAAAGTGTGAGAGGCATCTATCTTAGCGGCTCGAGTCGCTCGAGCGACTGATCCACGGCAAGTGTTTGGCGGTGAAGGCGACGAGCTCGTCCATGGTCGGCAGCTTCAGCGCCGACGACGAAGACGGGCCGCTAGCGCTGGTGCTGGTGCTGGACGGGTACTGGTAGCGCACCTGCTTGCGCATGGGCCGGAAGTCAGCCAGCGAGCGGGGCGGAACCGGTGGCGGCGACATGACCTCCGCGCTCTGCCCCCCTTCGCCATGTTCGTCGTTGCTGTCGCAGTTGTTGTCGCTGCTTGTCGTGCCAAAGAGCCCTCCGCCTCGCTCATCACTTGACGTTGGCGCCACTTTCGCACTCACGCCGATATCGCTACGGCCAGACTCAGTGACACCGCGGTAGGCCGAGACGCTGACTCGACGCGGAAGAAGTGCTCCAGCGTCACGCGCACGAGCTCCGCGTCGTCGTCTGCGCGCTGGCGCTCGGCCTCATCCAGCGACCGCAGCACCTCGACCAGCGTCCGCGTCGCCAGCGCGAGCTTGTCCGCGAGCACTTGGGCCTCTCCGAGGTGCTCCTTGGGGTCGCGCAGGCTCTTCACGCTCTTGGTCTTCGCGCTCATGGCCAGGGGACCCGTCGGCAAGATGGAGATGCGGCGGCGCTGCTGCTTGGCCTTGAGCTGGTCGTACTCAGCCTTGAGCTGGGCGCGTGCGTTGATGCAGGGCTCCGCGACCGCTTCGAGCTCGGCGATGCGCGCGCGGACGCCCAGGATGCGGCGGCGCAGCACGTCGTCTACTGTCTCGTCGCCGAACTCGGGGCTCCACGCGGTCGTGCTCTCGACCTCTTCCAGCGCTTGGCGCAGGCGATCCTGATGGTTCGAGCTGCGGGCACGAGACGGACACGAAGGGTTCATGAGCGAGTCGCTCACCAGCGGCCGGTACTTGAGCTCGTCCCCGAGCAACGCGGCCGCGAGCAAGAGCTGCTTGAGTTGGATGCGGAAGCGCTCGAGCTCGGCGCCCGCGTAGCGAAGTCGGTCGAGCGAGTGCTGGAACGAGGCGAGTGCCAGTGCGAGCTCGCGCTCGCCGGGCGTGGCGGGCGGCGTCTGTTGATCATCAGCAGGACAGTGAGCGAGTCGGTTTGACCCTGATCGGTTCCTGATCAAGAGACGAGAACGTACCGAGGCAGTAAGCGGCGGAAGCGACGATGAAGAGGCGGAGCGGTCGCCTCGCTTGCGGTGGCTGAGCTCGTGCATGTCCTGGTTGCTCATGACTGGGAGCAGGGGCTTGATCAGAACAAGGGAGAACGAGGAATGACCAGAGCGAGAGAGATTCAAGAGACTCGAGCCAACAACCGGCGATAGCGTTCGCCTCCACCTTCCGCCGCCGGAAACGGTCGCCTCTCGCCGTCTGCGTCTCCATTTCAGGCTGTTTCCTGCGTCCACGGGCCAGCAACGATACCAGAACGCGCCTCCCGGTCGCTTCCCTCTTCTTGCGGTCGTATCTTGGGTGCAAACGGCCAAAATTATCAGAAAACGTTTCGCCTTCACAGTCGATTTGGGGAGATCGCGACCACGACGCACTCACTGCGCACATGAAAATAGCACGCCACGCACCTCTTGGATCTTCCGCCTCTTGTTCTTCTCGCACCGTCCTTTCGCGATCCACGCACCTAATCAGCACCACAACCGCAACAGCAACAGCAACAGCAACGACCCTCTGGGCAACAATCACGGTCCCCATGGTCCCTCCCAAAGCCATCAGCAGACCCGAAACGCTTCACACCATCGTTCCAACTCCTCTCGGCTGATATTTTAACGCCTGCTTCGCTGCGTCCTCACGCCCCCGCATCGTCGACGGGGTCGGCCAGGTCGCCAAAGTACCGGATGACGCCGTGCGAGACCTGCACGACGTTGTCGTCCTCGAGCGCACGCAGCGCCATCTGGAACTCGGCGCCCTTGACCTCCTCCTTGCGCGTCTCCTCGAGCCGGCGGCGGATCTCCCCGACGGCCATCGACTGGTTCGGCGCCTCGCTCAGCAGCGCGCGCATCACGTTGATCACGTCCGCGATCGCCTCGCGCTCCAACGTGCTGTGGCCCGTGTTGATCATGTCCATGTCGATCGTGCCCGTGCGCGGGTCCATGGCCGCACGCTGCGTCGCCACGTTCATGAGCCGTAGCGCCTCCTCCACGTCCCGCCGCTCGACCACCTCGCACAGCTTCATCCTCGCGAGCGCCTCCGAGATGCGGATCAGCGACTCGAGCTGTCGCGGGGTCGCCGTGATGTTCTTCTTCGACGCCGCGCCCGCTCCGCCGCCCATCCGCCTCAGGTCCAGGTACGCGGCGATCAACGCGTCGCGAGCAGCCGCCGACAAGCGCGGGTGCACGTGCCTCTTGGCGTACGCGATGTACTCGGTCAGCAGCTTCATGCGGATCAACTGCGGACCTATACCGCCGTTGCTCTGCATCTGCTGGTGCTGCCGCCACTGGCGCGTGTCTTCGTCGTAGTACAGCGCGACGATGTGCTTGGCGAGCTTACGGTCCGTCTCGGCCTGCGGCTTGTCAAGGATGAGGTAGATGAGGTCGAAGCGCGAGAGCAGCGTGGGCAGAATGTTGACGTTCTCGATCACCGACTTGTTCGGGTTGTAGCGCGACTCGATCGGGTTGGCCGACGCCAGGATCGACGCGCGCGCGTTCAGCGAGCAGATGATGCCGGCCTTCGCGATCGACACGGTCTGCTGCTCCATGACCTCGTGCAGCACGGACCGCGCCGAGTCGGACATCTTGTCGAACTCGTCGATGCAGCAGATGCCCTCGTCCGACAGCACCAGCGCGCCCGACTCGAGCACGAGGTCACCCGTTTCCACGTCGCGGATGATGGACGCCGTCAGACCGACGGCGGAGCTGCCCTTGCCCGACGTGTAGATGCTGCGCGGGGACAGCTTGTGCACGTACGAGAGCAGCTGCGACTTGGACGTGCCCGGGTCGCCGCACAGCAGGACGTTCATGTCCGAGCGCATGGTTTTCTGCGGCTGGAGCGCGCCGTCGGGCGAGTTGCTGTCGCCGTTCGCCACGTTGCCTGCCTTGTCCTTGCGCGTGCCGCCGAAGAGCATGCACAAGATACCCTTCTTGACGTCGTCGAGCTCCCAAATGGACGGCGCGAGCGAGTGGGCCAGGTTCTCGTACACGTTCGGGTGCGCGGCGATGCGTCGGAACTCCTCGAGGCGAGCCTGCTCCGTGTCGTGGATGCGGTTCGCGTCGACTGCGTCGCCGTCTTGCTCCTCCATCGCTACGTCGCCGCCCGCGACCATACTGTCCGCCTCGTTGTTGCGGCGAGAGAGTTCGTCGACGCGGCGGAAGTGCACGACGTCAATGTACGTCTTGAACACGGACTTGACCACGCGCTGCCGAGACGACGCGCGCATGGGCACGGCGCGGTAGATGCCCGTGACCTCGACCTTGTCGCCGGGCCGCACGTCGTCCACAAGGTCGTCGAACGCGAACAGCATGACCGTGTAGGGCGTCTCGCCCTCGGGGATCGCGTCGGGCGTCTCCTGCATCTTGACGAGCTGCTTGTCCGTGAACGCGCAGCGGTTGTGGATCATCTCCATGCAGAGCCGCGTGTTGCAGTGCGTGCAGAACGACGGCTCTTCGATGCGTCCGCGGTCCAGCTCGACCGTGGTCGTGGCCTGGCAAATGGTGCAGCGGAAGAAGGCTTCCTTCAAGTCGGGGATGACGGCGCTGCAGCGCGTGACCATGCCCTTGAGACATACGAGCTGGTCGATGTCCGCCGGGTTGAGCTGGCGCATGGGCGACAGGTCGCTCAGGTTGAACGGCCGCACTTGGATGCGCGCGTCCTCCTCCCTCGCGTCAGGGAACAGCCGCGTGAACTCCTCGTACACGACCATGTCCAGCAGCCGGATGAGCACCTGCGGGAACAGCACGAGTTGGTTGTACACCTTGCGCGCCGACCGCACTTGCAGCAGGTGCTGCGTGTCGAGGTTGAACACGAGCGACTGCGTCAGCTCCAGGTGTCGGAGCACCTTGATATAGTACGGCTCGTCGTCCGTGTGTGATTGGTCCAGTCCGGCCGCTTGCTGTGAGCTGGGCAGTCGGAACTCGCGCAGGAAGGAGCGGAAGAGGCCCATGGACTCGGGGACGCTGATATTGGTGCCCCACACGACGGCGCCGTTGAGATTCTCCTGCTGGCTGTCGAACGGCATCTGAGAGATCGCTGTGAATGACCGCGGCGAGTTGCGCGACGCCGAGACGCTCTGCCGACTGGCCGACCGCGGCGAGCTGGGCGGAGACGCCGGCGGCCTCGGCAACGCCGATCGCGACTGCTGCGCGTCTCCTCCGTACGTCGAGTGGACAGATGAGCGGATGCTGGCGACGCTGCTGCTCGTGGGCGACAGCGGTGGCTCCGGTCCACCTGCCCCGTGGTTACTGCTGGCAGTATCAGCCGGCATGGACGCCATGTGCGACGCTGTGGACGGCGTGAAGCTGTCCAGACGCCACTCGCGCCGGCCGAGGTCGCCGCGCGGCAGTTGCCGCTGTGCGAGCCGCCGCAGCTCCGCCTCCACGTCGTCCTCGTCCTCACCCTGCTGCCCGTTAGCCTCGCCGCCGAACCGCCCGAGGTACCGCGGCATGGGCGTCGCGTCGATCGACGCGCTTACCTCGGGGAAGCCGCCGTAGCGGTACGGCATGTCGGTCGCCGACACGGCCGACGCCGACACGGAGCGCACCGACGCCGACATGGGCGACATGGGCGACATGGGGCTTGGCGGCGTGCGCGGCGGCTGCTGGGCCGCGCTGGACGATGCGGGAGGTGGCGTCTGCGGCATCGGCTGCGTCAACTGCTCGTCCGCCAGTGGCGCCAACGACATGGCCGACGCAGTGGACGGCGGTTCGCGCGTCAGGTAGCGGCCGCCCGTGTCCAGCGGAGGCGTCGACGGGGACGGAGGTGTCGCCGGCGGAGTCCCGTGGCCGCCGCCGGTGCCGTTGGCGCCCGCCGCAGAGCCCGCGTCGTCGTCCGCCATGGTCTATGGGTTGCGCGTCTCGGATACGAATTGTGTGGGGGTCTTTTTGGCGCACTATTGGGAAAGCGTTCCCGCCAAAACCGACGACCAACACTCTGTTTAAGTTCGTATCCCGCACTTAATCTCTTTAACCGTACATCGGCGGTACGTGTCTCGTACTCAAGAACACGCTCCGCTCGCCAACTGTGGGTCCCAACCACCAACGGCAGGGAACACTTCGGCCATTTCCGTCGCCAACCCATCGAAAGCGACGACTTCTTGCCGACGACGGATCGCTCTCCTGCGCACGTAATGGCGACCGCGGGCGCGCCCAACGGCGGCGACTGGAGCCTGCGCGCCAACCTGGAGCTGTGCGGCTCGGCGCTGCCGCCGGCGTACGCGGGGCTGAGCACGGACGCGCACCTGAGCACGTTCGACGTGAGCGAGAGCGGCGGCGCGGCGTTGCTGGGCGCCGACGGCCGCCTGTACTTGGCCAACCTCTTCCACCAGCCTGCGAGCGCCAACAAGAGCGCCGAGAAGAGCAGCAACGTGCAGCTGCTCGCGCACGTGGCGCTGGACCCGCCGCTGCAGAAGCAGGAGGTGGCGACGGTCGAGCTCGTCCAGCTGAACGCCGGCGGCTCGCACGTGCTGCTGGTCGCCAAGACGTGGATCAAGGCGGTGAAGCTGCCCAGCGACGCGCGCGCAGTGCTGTCGCCTGCGTTGGCCGCCCGCTCGACTGCCAGTTCCTCTGGGCGGCGACGCGCCGTGCGGCGGGACGCGGGCGTCGCGCGCTACCGTGTGCGTCTGGCCGACGGCTCGGAGCAGGAAGTGATACTGCCCACCAAGAACGCGGACAACGAGTTGGAGCGCGTGCAGAAGGAAGTGATGGGCCACCGACGCGTCGCGAGCGTGTCCAAGGAGCTCGGCGTCGCGTCCATGCGGCAGGTCGGGTACTTCCCGGGCGTGCGTCAGGTGGCGTGGCACCCGCTGAGCGACACGCACGTCGTGGTGCTGTCGGACGCCGAGGAGATCGCGCTGTTCAACCTCCGCCTTGACGTGTCCAAGCCCGAGCAGCGCCACTTCCTCGAGTTCCCGCCGACCAGCAGCAGCGCCAACTCGAGCGGAACGGGCGTCGCGGCCGTGTCGACGGCCTTTTCCTTCGGTGCGCCGTCGCCTCTGCGTCACCATGAGCACCTCCAGGCGCCCATGGGTCGCTGGGATCCGTTCACGTGCTACGTGCTGCGCTCGGACGGCGCCATCTACGCGCTGTGTCCTCTCGTTCCCTACGACTGCCGCGTGAGTCGCACGCTGCTCCAGTCGCTGCGCACCGAAGTTGACGCGCAGATTGTGCGCTGCAAGAAACAACTGGGCGCCAGTGACCAGCGCCACGTCAGCAGCAGTCTCCAGGCGCGCATCGCCGAGCTCAAGTCGCACAAGTACTGGCTCCAGGAAGCCTGGGCGCCCGTCACAACGCACCGAAAGATCTCAGCGCCCAATACATCAGCAGGTCACGACGACAGTGACGACGCCGCCGACGACGACGCCGAAGCCTCCCTGGACCTGTTCCGCTTCCTGACGCCGCATGCGAGCGGCATCTCGCCCGAGACGTGGCCACTGGCGGTCCAGGGCCCCGTGGACGTGACGCCCAAGTCAGTTGTCGCGGGGAAGAACCACGTGGCCGGTGGGTCGTCCGCGACGTCGCTGCTTGCTGTCCCCCATCCTCCACGCGGGAACAGCAGCAGCGCCAGTGGCAGCCCAATGAGCACCGCTGCACCGTTCCTCATCCGGTCGTACACTTCGGGGCACGTGGAGCTCGTTCTACTAGACGCGCCGATCCGCCCGCGATGGAAGAGCGAGCTGCGCGCAAAGGGCGAAGACACGCTGCCTGCGCTGCTGCTGGAGTGCCTCAACCTGGGCATTGACGACTCGGGCGGCAAGGCTGTGCTCGCCGGCGACCCGACGGATCCTCGGCTCGTCTACTGCCTGCACTCGACGGGCGTGCACGTCATGAACGTCAGCTGGGTGCTCGCGCTCGCCGCGGGGAAGCAATTCACGTCACTGCCCAAGAGCTCGGTGCGCCACATCTTCAGCGTGTCCCCCACCAAGTCGGCGGCGTCTACGGCTTCTACCGCCGCCGTCTCGAACGTGATTGGCACGCGCGTCGCCAAGAACGTCGACTTTGGTCATCTGCTGCTGCTGCGACTGGCGTCCGGCAACTTCGAAGTCGTGAACGTGAGCGCGGCCTCGACGGAGCTGCTCAAGGGCGGGTTGCTCGACGGGGAAAGCGCCGACGAGCGCGGTGGAGCTCATGCGCCGGCCACCAACCCACTGGCGTCGTCGTCCAAGACCCGCACGGCTGGCGCTAGCTCTAGCGGCGCTGCTGCTGCTGCGGCAGCGAGCGGGCTGCGACCGTTCGCGGACATTGTTGAGGAGAAGCTCGACGTGCTGAACCCTCGCGGCACGCGCGTGACGGGCAAGACGCAGCTGCACGAGGTCGACGCGGCCGTGCTGGCGTTCGTGGTGGAGCGCGTCAAGATCCTGTACGAAGACGTGGAGTATGTGGACGCGATCGACCAGTTGCTGCGCGACCGCCTGCTGGTGCACCGCGACATGCTGACGGCGCAGAACGACAAGGCCGCCGCCGTCCGCTCGACGGTGGACGCGGCCAAGCAGTCGCTCAAGGGGCTGCAGGAGAAGATGGAGAAAGCGCTGGCCGTTCAGCAGAACCTGTCGAAGCGCGCCGCTGCGGTGCTCCAGGCGGTCAAGGAGAACCAGCCGAACCTGTCACGGGCGGAGCGAGAGTACAAGAGCGAGCTCGAGCGCCTATCCATCGACGTGCGCCGCATGCAGCCGCACGTGACGCAGCTCACGGTGTCGGGCCAGCGGCTTGTGCGGAGCCTCGAGGCGGCTGGGCACCGCCGGACGTTCTCGATGGACTCGAGCATGAGCAGCGCTGGCGGCGTCGGCGCGGTGCTGACGGACGACAAGAAGCGCATGTGCTACGACGTGCTGCGCGCCGAGACGCAGCTGATCGATGACACCAAGTCGCTGCTGGAGGAGCTGAGCGCTGGTCTGCAGCAGCTCCACACGTGAGCCACGCCCACGGACATTGCGCGCTTTGGACCGGCCATTTGCCTCGCGATTTGGTAGTTGCTCGTGTGTTCGCCCTCATTCTTCCCCAAATAAACAGAGACAAGAACGAGGTGGCGTTGCATTGTTGCTGTAATTGTCGGTCTAACTTCCTAAGACCTCGTTCTGCGAGCGCGTGCGCTCCTCGAGCTGTCGCTCGCGACACATGGCGCTCGAGCAGTTGGGGTTGGGCGAGAAGGAGAAGGACTCGATGTGGAACGAGAGCAGGTCGAACCGGAAGCAGGGCACGAAGTCGCCCACGTTGAGCAGGAACCTGCCGTCACGAAACGAGGCACGCATAGTCATGAGTTCTGGGTCAAATGTGTCGCTATAGAGGACAAGGGCACGCACTTGAGCACTTGCTGGGCCACGAGCCCCGCGGCCGTGAGCTCGACGTGCGGCAGAACGGCCGGGAACGCGCTCGCCAGCGACTGCACGACCTCGTCCATGGGCGTCGCGACTCTGGCGGCGCGGATGCACTCGAGGCAGCACGTCACGCCGGGCAGCACGGTGGTGACGGCGATGCTCGCGTTGGTCGACGAGATCTCGACGTCCACGAGCGGGAGGCTCAGCTCGAGGCACAGCGCGTTGAGCGCGCTCTTGGCCGCCGCGTCCGCCGTGCAGCACACGACCGCGTCGTACGGGCGCTTGAGCGTCAGCGCCTCGAACAGACCGACGTCGGCGTGCTCATGGTCATCGGTTGCACTTGGCGCCGCGGCGCTACTGTCGACTTGCTGGTCCCCGCGACCGACGGCGCTCATCTTGAGCTTCTTCTGCAGCTCGGCGCGGTCGGACGCGTGCGTCACGTCGACCACGAACGCCTCGACCTTTGGGCGGAGGCGGTCACCCGCGTCGATGCTGTGGAGGCGCAGCTTGAGCGCCTGGCAGCGGCTGAAGTCGACCTCGTCCGGCTCGAACGCCATCTCGCACAGGGCGTCGCGCGCCACGGGCGAGTGCTGCGGCGCGTCCACCAGCAGCAGCTTGCCGACGCCCGAGCGCACGAGCGACTCGGCCGCGCGCGCGCCCACCGCATTCAGCCCGACTAGCGCGACGTGGAGGCGCGGGAGGTCGCGCCACTGCGGGCTCACGAACGGCTGCTGCCCGAACGCCTGCGCGGCCGTCGGCCGACTCGCCCGTTTGCCGCTGGGGCTGCGAGGAGTGTCGATCGGCGGGGCGGAGGCGGGCACGAGCGCGTGCACCAGCTGCGCCAGCCCCTTGACGGCCGCCTGCAGCTGCGAGATGAGCGGGCCGTCGTCGAAGAAGGCGTCGCGCGCCATGCGGACGGGAGGGCGGGAGGAGATGCATCCGATCCATTTGGGGAGCGCCACTTCAACGTTGCGACCAGCACTCTGCAAGTATACTGAAATCAAGATGTTGATAGATTGTGTGGCCCACACAACGGATCGTTCGGTCGAGGGCGATGATCTTTGATGGCGTCCGTTCCAGCGTTCCAACCATACTTTAAAAAACGTAGAGCTTGAGGGCCGTCAGGGGTTAAGAGGTGTTTCGTAACACCAGCGATCGCGTGTGGCAAAGGGTCGCTCCATTGCAGCATGGGAGTTCGAACTCGGCGGCCGCGCCCCTCCGACCGCATGGGATGCTGCATTGAAGATGCCGAGCAGTACTGTAGATGCTGGACGCTGCGTCCCATCCGCAGTTCAAGTGCGACCGTGGCTACGGGCGGACGCGACGGCGCGTTGCCCCGTGTCTCGCAGTGCGTGCTGTACATACAGTACAGTCCTGCGCATTCGAGCGCCTCCTCGCATTTTCGATGCGGGCGCCGCCTCGCGGGCGGAAGGCGCGCGGAAGCGTTCAGCCTGCATGTTGGTGGCGGTTTACGCTGTACAGTGTATTATAATAAACCCAATGATTCAACGATCTCACATCGCGGATGTGACATCGGAGGGGGTTGAAGGCGCGGGCGTCCAATTCAATTTGCGGCTGATTTATTTTTGTACCTTTTCCGTCAAAGAATCCCAGGCGTGATTTAAAAAAGTGACAGTCCAGACCGACCATCACTCCTTCGGAGCATTGAAGATCCTATTTTGGGACGTGGAATAGGCCGGTCCACCCGACAAAATAGCTAATTCGTCGTCAAAAAGCGTCTAAAACCGCGTCGGGCCCTCCGTGCGCGCGGCAATCCACCGACACGCAAGCCGAGCTGGCGCTCGGGGCGGAATGCTGGCCAGGATGCGAGCGGAGCGGTCACGCCAGCGACGCGCGCAGTGAACTCACGCGGTCGGCCGCAGGTCGTGCGGTGGCGGGGGTCGATTCGAGAAGCTGTTCATTGATTTGGGGTCGTGTCCATTGCACGCCTTCCGACTTGCTACTGTACGCTGATCGTGCTGGTATCTCGACTTACAGTACTACTAAACTCTCAGGATGCACACATCCTCGGCGGCAGACCGACCGCAGGGCTGACACGCAGGTAGATACACAAACGCACACGCATGACTGATAATAATAAGCGCCGGAGGGAGGACGCGACGGGAGCCGCACGGGACGACGGGCGAGGCGCCAGCTGCGGGTCCATCTCGTGTTTGTTATCCAAAGTCTTACACGCTCTGAATCATGTTACACGGGATGGACGGGCGGCGCAGCGGCATGATGGCCGCCGCCTTCTCGCGGCTGCCGATGCCGACGTAGCCGGTGTAGCTGCCGCTGGACGACGAGAGCGACGAAGGGCTGTCGTCGCTCGAGGACGAGCTCGTGGCGGTCGACAGGCTCGACAGCATCACCTTGAGGCTTAGACACCTCAGCGCGCTCAGCTCCACGTGGTGCTGGTCGTGCATCTGTCGGGGCCACTCGGACGTGGCGACCAGCTTGTTGCTGATGCGCACGTCTCCGTCGTCGTCCAGGCCGCGCGCCGAGATGCTGCGCTTGCGGCGCGCCGACTCACGCGCGACTGTGTCTTGGGCCTCGTCCATAGCGACGGGGTGCTGCGGGTTGATGGCCACGGGCGCCGTCATGACGACGCTGCTGCTGCTGGGGGCATCCTTGGCCGTGGCTTCGCTCGTGCTGGGCGCGAGCGTCAGGCGCTCGAGCGGGAAGCCGATACACCGCGCGAACTCGTCGCTGCTGCACGAGCTGTCGACGCTGTCGCACTCGTACGCGCACGGATCGAGCGACGAGAACTCGCGCTCCAGCCCGTCCACCGCGCCGTTGGCGGCCGCGTTGTGCAGGTCGAGCGCGGCCAGGTTCAGCGAGCCGTAGTTGCGACGCATGCTGTCTTGTGTGTGTGTGTGTCTTGGGTAAATAGGGGGCAATAAATAGGAGCAGGCGGCTGACTGCTGCTTGGATCGACGACGGAGGTGACGGGCGCGTGGGACGCTGGGAAGCGCACGCGGGCCGACACTCGGGCTTCGGGCGTTAATTAAAGAGGCGGACGCTCGGGTGGGAGGTCCATCCAGTGTGGGGAAATTTCTCGACTGACGCCGCTCCTCGTCCTCGCTCGAGACGACTCGAAGCACCAGCCTGGCCAGTAAAGAAGCTGCGGCCGACACCGTCGGTACTGGACCGAAAGTTAAGCTAAACAGTAGCGAATTGTTGATAAAACGGGCGTGTGTAACCTACACTAGAGTGGCCCCTCCGGGAAGCGACGGGGCGTGGCTCCTCGTGCCCAGTAAAAACGCAAGACGCGAAAACCAGCCCTGATCCGCGGTTAATTATACCACAGCTTGCCGAGAGGGTTTTTCTGACCGGAACAGTACCCTCGCTTTCTTTTTTTTTTCTTTCTTGGTTTCTATGGTCCATGCTAAA
Source organism: Phytopythium boreale (assembly GCA_023338115.1). Lineage (NCBI taxonomy): Eukaryota > Oomycota > Peronosporomycetes > Pythiales > Pythiaceae > Phytopythium > Phytopythium boreale. The sequence goes on along the minus strand of JAADYG010000087.1, from coordinate 24,320 downwards.
ATTGAAGTTGACGATGGCAAACGTGTGCGTGGTTATGTCGTTGGCATTTTCACCGCCTGCCTATTATGCTTGTTTACACTACGGGACGGAAGAACCTGAAGGATGGTCGATGCATGTCTTTGGTCGGCTCGGGGCGCGTTCTCACGGGAAAAAAGCGTGCGGTCTTGGTGGAGTGCGGCGTTCAGTCGGGAAAAAGTGGTTTTGTACCGTACAGTACAGTGTGAGAGTGAACATGGGGATTGAGGTGACATGGTAAAAAACCGCCAATCAAAGTGCTGACGTCAAACACTCCAGCCAATCAGCGCGCGTCAAAGCTGCGGCATTTAAAAACAGAGGTGTGTATCGCTTACAGTAGGACGCATTTTTTGCGCACATTTTCCCCATCCATACTCGCCTTGACGTTCGTTCCGTAACTGCAAGCACGAGTGACGGCTCCTGGGGGTTGCCTGTCCCGCCCGCCGCTTGCTTCTTTACGCTGCGCGCATTGTGAGTGGTGGCCTCTCATATCGGAACGCCGATGTCGCAAAGCAGGGAACGGGGGTGGTGTCGACCGGTGGACGGGCACTGGAAGCCGCGCGGCATACTGAAGCCAAGTGAGACGAGCGGCAAGTTGAAGGCGCTACAGTACAGTGCAGTTACTACCGTCCGCGAATCTCGGAAGCCGCGCCTCGCCTCCGTTCAACACGGAAGAAATGCGCTTGAACCTGGAAACTTCAAGTGCGCCAATGCCGCGAAAGATCGCCCCTTTTCTTTATGGCCACGCGCTTTCAGGCATTCGCGAGGCGGCCTGGAATCCGTCAGCGTCAGCCGCCCACTGCGTACCCGTCGGCGCCATCAAGCGGCAGAAGTTACAGTGGCATACAGTACACGATACACTGTGAACAATGCGCCTGCTCTGACGGCGCCTGGAAACTCCGGAAATCAGAAATGCGAGACTGTCTATTGCCTCGAGCGCGGTGGCTTGCAGTTTCTACATACTATATTACGTACAGTATAGGGGGATCCGTTTCCGACAGCAATCAACCCTCCAGGTTCTGGACTCCGGCGGTTCAAGTTCCAGGTTCAGGAGTTCCAGCGTTTGGGGCGCTGGATTTACTGAAAGGCCCAGTGCGGTGTACTGTACAGTATGGCATCGCGTACCCAGAGACTCGCCCCACAGGTTGTACAGTGTGTACCGTACGATTCCCGAGGATCGCACTGGATGTCTGCGCTGTATTCTCCATCTCCTCACGGCGACCAACCCGTCCGTGCGTGGTGTTAAAAATGGCTGACATCTCATCGCGAACCTCGGCGCCATCTCCTGGCCCATCAGCGCGTTCATCTACATTCCCGTGGCTCGCGGCGAGGTTGGCGGTGGCACATGATGGCGAATCCGACTGCGCACGAGCTGTTCGTCGTACATACCGTACAGTATTGGCGCGGCAAAAGCCACGCGCGGGAGGACTAAATCGTGCTGACCGGCGACTAAAACCTTTCTATTTTAACACGCCAAACTCGTGCGGGGGATAAAAACGAAGGCCAACAGCCAAAGGAAGAAGAAGAACAAGGAAGCACCACCGCACCTGTCGAGCCGCCCAATCACCAAAGCGGGTACGCTCGTATCACCGTCGTCACCGCGCCACTTGGGTCACGAAAGGAGCCGTTGCTAAGAACGGCACACCACCGGTCACGCGCCACCAACGGTATCGTCAGCCCCCACCGCAACAGCTCCATCCAATCACAGCGAAGAACGAGCACGGCGGACCTGAAAGACGAAGGGTATCTTGACGGGTTTGGCGGCTTGGATGAGGGGTTATGGCTGCTGGAGCTGCTGCTGGTGCCACCGAACGGCTCCTTCCACGTCGGCGCGCAGCCGATCGAGGTTAGCTGTGAGTTCCACACAAAGTAAGCGTTAGACACCTCCGGTTGAGCCAGCTGACGCCCACGCAAACCAACGTACCCGGTGTCGTGAAGCGGAAGCGCGTCTGGAAGAGCGTGTGGCACAGGCAGCTGCACGACTCGCAGCCGCCGCAATGCGCGCAGCGGATAGACGGCTGGCAGCGGCACTTGAAGTAGCTGCGCACCGACTGGTAGCGCCGCGTGGCCGGCAGCAGCCCCGTGTGGCCCTCTGAGCTGAGCACTTTGTCGAAGAACGCGAACAGCGCGCGCGGCTTGAAGTGGTGCTGCTCCGGCTGGGCGTGGCACCGCAGGCAAATGCGGAACACCGGGTACGCCATGTTCGGCCGCGCACGACGAGCGTACACCGTGCAGCCGAGACACTGCTTGTAGATGTTGGTCAACTCGAGCCCGCAGATGCCGCACACGTAGTCGCGGTGCGGCGGCGACGGCGACGCGCTCAGCTCCGTGTCGACGAGCTTCCACATGGTCTCGTCGTCGAAAAACTTGCGGAACTCGTCGCTGTCATCGCGGCCAAGACTCAAATCGTACTCTTCCTCGACGAGCGCGTGCAGGCACGGCAGGATCGACTCGAGGAAGAGCACCATCTGCTCGTGCCGCTGCGCGATGACTTCAACATCAACAGGCGCTGCTGACGCGGCCGTTGGCGCAAACACAAGCAGTTGTGACGCATTGGGAGTCGCGAGTGTTGAAGTCGAGCGCAGGAACTCGCCCGTGCGCACCACCGCGAGTCCGCACTATCATTGTGGCACCATACACAGATAGCCATTGTGAGTTTGAGTCAGTCGGATCGGCAAGTTGAAGTGCGGAGAGCCTGTCGCAATTGACGCGATGCATAAACCGCAGTCTATCAAGCGAAAGGGTATCACGACACGTACCTTCGCAGCTTCGACAATAGCGCGGCGCGGGTCGAACGCCCAGCCGCTTGAGCACAGACTCGCGTTCTTCATGGCGAACTTCAAGGGATCAATCAAGAAGGCAGTCCGGGAGTCATCGCATGTGCGTGAGTCGAAATCCGATCGTCAGTGGGGCGGAGGAGAGAAGCACCACATATCCAAAGAGAACAAGAGGGCATTAGCGTGTCTCTTGCACCTGCTCCTCCTCGTCAAGAGAAGAGGAAGTCACCAAGACAAGCGCCCATGCAAGCACGAAGGATTCTTACCCAGCACTCGGTGGAGATACCCCGCTGCGATACGCCCTGGAACACCCACTCCCACGACAAAAAGACGCAGGGCGCGTTGGTCACGGCGCTCGTTGAATCCTTCTCGACCACGCGCCAGAAGTGGTAGCGGCCCTGCATCCGAGGCAGCAACAAAAACAGCAAATCGCCAGGAGAATTAGCCACCATCAGTGCAGCGTGGATGCCACGACTAAAATACGAGCTTGCCGGTGAGCAATCGTACCTTGTTGACATGGACGAACTCGCCGTCTTGCAAGACGATAGTCGAGAAAGTGAAGCCCGCGGACCTTTGAAATGAAGCACAACATTATCGTCAGCTCCTGTAAACCATCGACAATAGAGAATGACGAGTCGCACTTACCGCAATGCACGCAAATGCGAGTCCAGCAGCATAGTCTTCCGGTCGGCGTTGTACCCGGCACGTTGGAGAATGTGGTGGAACTCGTCGCGTGCCTGGACTTCGAACCTGTCGAAGATGACCAACTCCATGCAACCAACCAGCACCTGCGAACACACCAGAACGTAGTGAGACGATGAAGTCAATCACCTCGTGTCAGCAATTACCACGTTACCTGATACGCCGTGTCAGTGGTGCCGTTGCCAGGGTCGCGTAGCTGTCCGCGAGCGCCAGGGAAGTTGAAGTGAAGGAGCGGGCTCGTGAACCGTTCGTGGCGGCAGCTCTGTGGTAAATACTGCAGCAAGCAATGAATGCCGCCAGCAAAAACGTCCCACTGGAATCCCTTGATGAGGTCGCTGTAGAGCTGCAGGGATAACAAGCAACAAACGACTCATAGTCAGAGTCAGTATTGCGTCCATCGCCACGATGCGAGAATCTCCAGGCAGTACCTGCGAACAGTGCTTGGCCAGCATCAAGTCGTTGAGCGCAATGACGTTCTCGGACGCGACGATTGTCACCGGCTTCTTCGTGCCGTGGTCTTCCAGTACGACCACGTCCTTGCCCGGCACACTTGACAGGTATCGCTCTAGGTACGAGTTGAAGGAGGCCATCGACAACTTGAGCTCGCCGACGTACGCGAGTTCAGGGGTTCCGTCCGTCGGGTTGCGCTGAAACTGGAAGTGGTCGAACGTGAACAAAGTGTCGCTGCCGCAGCTCTGCAGAATGAACGGCCAAGCCCAAAGATATTGGTTCAGCTCGCTCGCCATACCCTTGACCGCGAGACTAACGTCCGGCGACTCGAAGCACCTTCATTCATAACAGATAATCATAATCGTGAGCAAAAAGTGCAAGGGCAACATCGTTGCCTCCCACACAAACGCCGTCCACTCACCTGAAGAAGAAGTCGATCTCCGGTTGATACAGCCGCGTGGTCTTGTCAGCGAACACAGGTGTCAAGTCGATGCGGAAAACGCGGTTCGGATTATCCGCAAGGCACTTGAAGCGGTTTAAAATATCAGCAGGGAACGCGTTCGGGTTCAACCACGGGATGGTGCGCGTTGGGGGTGCTGCAGCTGACGCCGCCACTGTCTGCGGTGTAAGCGGGGCACCTTGCGGTGGCGCAACCATTTGGCGCGGCGGCAACGTAGTAGCGCGGCCTCCATGCGTGCCGGCGTCTTCCATCTCATAATCGTCACTGGTAGTCCTGATCGATGGAGCGTCTAGCATGTCAATGGCATAGCATGAGCAGCGAGATGAGTGGACTCGAATCGTTCGCGTGGTAACATCCTCAATCCAGTGAGAAGCAACCTTACCTCGTTGGGCCACTTGATACGAAGGATCCACGATGCCCTCGTCGGCACGGCGCGGCCGAGCAACGAGATCGAATGACCTGCCCCCGCGTGAGTCAAAAGTGGTCCGCTGCTCAGCCATCACCGACTGCTGAGCTCGCGGGTTCCGCCTGTCAAACAATGTCGGGAGCGCTGAGGTCTGCTCTCTTGGCGCAAAATCTCGAGCTACTGGCTGTGAGCTTGCAGACAATCCACGCCGTCCCAGTGGCTGCGTCGGCAGGGGCGCAGACAAGGAGCTCGGCATCGACGGGAGCGGCATTCCTTTTCCATACTCTTGTCGAACCGGCATCGCTGTCGGCCGAGATTCCCGCCGGATATCACGACTGCCGCTGCTGCTGCTGTTGCTCCTACTGCGAGGAATAGGGCCAGTGCTGTTTCCACCGCGGTTGGTATCCTCCCGGACTGGTAGCCCGCCGCGAAAAGATGGGTCTGCCCCAATCGCCGCTGTCGTTCCGGGGTTGCTCACGCTGGTGTTGCTGTCACTTCGTCCGGGAGGCGCTGTTGTTGGAACTGGTCCGGATTCACGAGCACTGCTAGCGTACGGGCGTCCGCTGTTATACTTCGCGCCGTTGGCGCCGGGGACTCCACCACGATCGATACGCTTTCTGTCGCTGCTGGAGCGCTGGAGCTCGTCTTGATTGGGGCGTCCGCGCTGGGGTTCCTCTTGCTGCGGAGGGAGAGCCTGCACTGGCCCGGGCTGCTGCTTCAGAACGCGGTGAATCCCAGCGACAAGGTCCGGGAAGTTGTCGCTCCGCGGCCGCCGCGCGTTCCCGCCCTCCTGCTGCTGTCGCCGCGCAAGGAACGCGCTGTAGCACGCGTGCCGGCAAAAGACGTTGCCTGTCTCAGGCGGCACCGGCAGGTTGGCGCACTTGGCGTGGAAGAGGCTGGCGCAGGTGTCGCACGTCATCATCAGGTCGGACGCCCCGGCGGAATCGCGCGCCTCCAGCCCGCAGAGCGTGCAGACGCGCACGCCGTTCGCCATGCCGCCAGAAGAAGAAGCAGGGAAGGAGAGGGGGCTTCTGGGCTGCGGGATGCGCCGGCGGCGATGCGGAGAGCCCAGGTCGACGGCGGAGCGCGGAGTCACGGAGGCCTCGGCCGCCCGACTTGTCATGCCGCCTCGACGAGAAGAGCTGGCGCCAAGCGCTGGGCGTGAGCGGCGAGGACGGCGACGCTCCCAGGCGGACAGTCAGGGTGGCAGTCGGGGGCGAGAGGAGCCGAGAGGAGGCCGGGAAAGGACGGCGCGCTCTGCTTTCCCCTGTGGGTCGGCTTCTTATTTCTCTTTTTGAGTTTCCGTCGATCTGTCTGTTTGTGGTACACGCTTCGGGCTGGGTGCGCGCGCATCCGAGTATACTTTGTTCAAGTGAAGAAGAAACAGTTCTGTTGGTGGCTGCGTCCACCTTTTGTGCCGGGCAAAGTGCGATTTCCCGCACTATTGGGAGTCGCGGCTTTCATTTGAGTCAGCCACGGTACTGCTTCGCTCTTTTCTCTTTGTTCTCTGGATCGGGAGAAGCGCTCGGACGACCGCGACGAAGCGGCAACCTGTCGGACGATTCGCTGCTGCCGTGTCGCGACTGGCAACGCGAGGGAGTCCGTCGCTGTTTGTAGCAGTTTAGCAGACGTCTGCGGGGCGGGAGCGGGGCATTCATCGTTCGGTGTGCGTCGTGCAGACTGCGATGGTGCTGAGCGTGTCGACCGCGCCGGACATTTCGACCAGCGGCGGCGGCAGCGTCGTGATGCTGGCGTCGGCCGAGCCGAGTCGCCGTAGGCTGCAGATGGACGGCGCGGACGCGGACGAGGTGGGCGAGCTGCCGTCGGTGGACGACCTGCTGCGCAGCGTCGAGGACCTGCGGAGCGTCGTGCGCGCCATCCCCGACGACGGCGACGACGCGCTGGACCCGGTGTTTGCGGAGTACGACGCCAAGCGGCAGGCGTCCACGCCGGACCGGAAGCTGTCCAGCTCGGGCATCTACAACTCCCGGAAGGCCAGCGCGCTGTCCATCTCGCCGTTCAAAGACAGCGGGCCCATGCAGCACTCCGAGCTGGACACGGCGGGTGGACTCACCACTCCGCCTCCGCGCAGAGGGCTGCCGACCGCCCGCACCATGCCGCGCCCGACGCGCGTGGCCGCACTGACCCGCGAGAACGTGTCGCTGCTCCCGAAGCCTCGGCAGCAGCCGTACGCCGGGTCGGTCTGCGGCTCGCAGAAGTCGCGCACGTCCGTCCGCACGGACGGCGGCGCCGTGTTCTCCCGCCTGTACCAGCCCGACTTCTACAAGAACCGCGAGGAGAAGCTCAAGTCGGTCCGCGACCGCCGCGACAGCCTCGCCGCGTTCTCGTTCACGCCGCGCACGAACCACCGGAAGGACTTGGCGTCGTCGCGCGACTCGATCGGCTCGGAGTCCGTCACGTCGCTGCAGTCGGCCAAGACGGACGTCATCACCGTGTCCAGCCGGCTGTACGACCCCGAATACGTCAAGAAGCGGAACGCGAGGCTCGTGAAGATGCGGGAGGAGCGCGAGCTGCGCGAGTGCACGTTCGCGCCGACGATCAACACGGCGCGAAGGAAGAAGGACGGATGAGCGCGGTGCGAAGGCGGCTGGGCGTCTGGCCAGCATTGGTGGACAGTATCGGCTGAGAGGATGGGCGTCTGACGTCGCGCGGACGGAGGCGACGACGGCCCTGGCACGCGGAGATGAGGCGTGCGCACGTTCGGTATATTAGGTATAGCCCGACCCTCGTTCTGGCAGGAGGAAAGGACTCGCCTGCGGAGGCCGTCGGGCTGGCGGTTCGGAGCACGAGAGACGCATGAACAAGCGACGTGAGGTGTGAGGGATGGGTGGAGAGAGGCATGTGCGTGGTGAGTGCCAGCGTCGCGGTGTGACCTTGTGTAAAAGGCAAATGGTTTTACTGTTGTTTTCGACCTCCATGATGCACTGGTGCTCACACCTTTCACTTGTACTTATGTTCGTACGTGTAAACGTATAAACATATAGCGATGTTATTCGAAATTCACCCCAAACCATAAACGAAGCACCAGGTCACAACGGCAGAACCGAACCCAGCGCCATGCCGCCGTCGAGGAAGAAGCCGTTCAGCGGCAAGGCCAAGAAGCAGCAGGTCCGCCGCCGAGCGCGTCGCATGGAGGCGTCGTCTTCTGCCTTTTGTTCTCCACCATTAACGTCTGCGCGTGTGCCGCCTTTGAACTGGCGACAGCTCCAGGAGAAGCGCGAGCGCAACCGCGCGCGGGCGGCGCAGGACGCGCGTGACGATGAGGCCGAAGCTGCCGTCAGCGCGGACGCGTCATCTCCTGCTGCTGCTGCTGCTGCGCCCGCGCCACCTACAGCGATTAGCCCCGTTCAGCCGGTAAGAACAGTTTGGATCTTGGTCTCGTGCTGATTCTCACGAGCGATGCTCTCCGATATGACGCAGCCCCGACGCGGAGACCTGCGCACCATCTTCCAGGCGGAGCCTCGCGCGGCCATCGAAGCGCGGAAACGGGACGCGACGCGCCCGCTGGTGTACGCGCCCGACCGCGGCAACTCGCAGACCATCTACACGGCGTACGGCGTGCACGAGCCGCGCAACCAGCCGCGGATTTTCACTAAGCCGCGCTGGAGTCGCGCGATGACACCCGAGGAGCTGTGCGAAGTCGAGGACGCGGCCTATGCCGAGTGGGTCGCGGCCGTCGAGCAGGAGACGCGAGAACGCGGCGATGATGCAACGCTCAACCTGTTCGAACGCAACATTGAGGTCTGGCGGGAGCTGTGGCGCGTGTTGGAGCGCTCGCGCGTGCTCGTCCACCTTGCCGACGCGAGATGCCCACTTTTGCACATTAGCGACCAGCTGATCGAACACGTCGCGACGCTGCGGCCGCGCAAGAAGGTGGTGGCCGTGCTGACCAAGACGGACCTAGTGAGTGGCGACCGCGTTCGCACGTGGACCGAGTATCTTCACGCTCGGTACGAGCTGCAGGTCGTGGCGTACAACCGCGACGATGTCGCAGGCAGCAACGCTACCCTTCTCAGTGCAATCGGGCGTGCCAGTCGAGAACTTGACAGTATCGACGGCGGCGATGAACACGATGCAGACAAGGAGGAAGAGGAGACCCAGACGCCGCTCACCTTTGGACTGGTGGGTGAACCAAACGTGGGCAAGAGTTCGCTGCTGAACAACCTCTCCGGGCGCAAGCTCGTGAGCGTGTCGGCCACCCCGGGGCACACCAAGCACTGGCAGACGCACTTCTTGGACGATGTCAAGGAGCTGCTGCTCCCCGAGAGCGGCAACGACGGTGCTCCTCGTCGCCGCGTGTTGGTCTGTGACTGCCCCGGCGTGGTGTTCCCGCGCGTGAGCGTGCCGTTGGCGCTGCAGATCCTGTTCGGCAGCTTCCCGATCGCGCAGACCCGCGAGCCCTTCAGCGCCATCCGTTTCCTCGCCGAGAATTGCGCGCCGCCGCTGCACGAGGTCTACAAGCTGCGACCGGTCGACGACGACGAGCCCGATGCTGGTACGGTTTGTGCAGCGATACTCACTCTATACGGATGAGGATGGAGCACTGACAAGTGCCGTCTGTGTTTGCTGCGCCAGAATGGTCTCCGTACACACTGTGCGAGGCGCACGCGCAGCTCCGCGGATTCCGAGTCAAGGGCGGTAAGCCGGACGTGAACCGCGCGGCCAACACGCTGCTGCGCGACGCCCTCGGCGGCAAGAAGCTCGCGCTCTCGTTCCCGCCGCCGACGACTGTCGAATAGATTCCACCAGTCAGATCGGTCAATCGATAGCTTCAACGTGGATACGATTAAGTACGCTTCCTCGTTTCGTCAGACATGCGAACTTTGCAGAATGTTTGTGGTCAACGTTTATTCCCCGCCTTGCGCATCGAGATGTCGCACGAAGGTGACGCGAACGCCGCCCCCTCTCGCCTCCTGACCCCCACCCACCACCGTCACCGCCGATTCCTCTCGAAGTCGCCACTTTTTGGTTATCAGACTCGTCCGAAGCCGCCGATCGACCCGCTCGTCGGTCGCTCTGTCGCCTCGCACACGCGCGCTAATCGCCCGAAAGTCGACTACACCGAGAACCAGCAGCGAAACGCAGCGTCATGCTGAGGCGAGGAGTTCAGCGCGCGGCCGCGTGTGTCGTGCGCCAGCGGCAGGACAAGCGCTTCTTCGCGCAGGCGGCCAAGGCGGCGGCGGGCGCGGCCTGCCCGGCCAAGCACGAGCACGACGAAGGGCGTACGTTTGCTCGGTCAGTCTATGGGTGTGAGGGCGTGGCAGTGATCGGACTGACGGGTGGTTGCTGTTGATGTAGGCAACTGCTGGAAGTGCCACCACGCGACGGACTGCTGCTCCTTCTTTTGCAAGAGCTGCAACGCCATCCAGCCGGTGGTCAAGGGCGGCTGTCACTGCGACTACTTTGAGATGTTCAAGATGTGCGTCTCCAACGCCTCTGGGAGCTTGACGCAGTGTCACTACACTGTAGACCTGACTGACGTCTTACTGCCGTGATACTGACGCGCAGTCCCAAGAATTTCAACCTCGAGCAGCGCAAGATCGAGCAGACGTACTGGAACCTGCAGAAGCGCCTGCACCCGGACCTGTACGGCTCCAAGTCGGAGGTGCGCATTCGTATACGTCGCTCCTGCGTGTCGTGGACTACTGGGTCCTAACCAGCGTCCCTCGATGTCGTGCCGATACAGTTCGAGAAGGAGCTGTCGGCCATGAACGCGGCCGTGATCAACGACGCGTACAAGATGCTGAAGAAGCCCAACACGCGCGTCAAGTATCTGGTACGGCCGTCGCCCCTTCTCCCCCGCCTTCTATCAATTTCTAATTTCCGAGTGTTGTGATGCGGATAGCTGGCGCTGCATGGCATCGACGCGCTCGGGGAGACCGCGAGCACGGCGGTCGATCCGCAGCTCCTGATGCAGACGATGGAGATCCGGTAAGTCGTGGGCTCCCACGAGCTTCAGGCAGCTGCACGAGAACTAACTGATCGCTTTGTTTGTTGGGTTTAGCGAACGGATTGACGACGCGTCGTCGCTGGAGGAGCTGGACCAGATCCGCAACGAGATCTCGCTGCAGATCGACTTCATCATCGACAAGCTCGGTCAGGTGTACGACAGCGAGCATGACCTCGACGCGACCAAGAAGTTCGCGGTCGAGCTGCAGTACATGGTCAAGTGCGCCGAGGAGATCGACAACAAGGAGGAGAAGCTCGAAGGGTGAGCGCCACCGACGCGCAAGATCGTGTGGAGGAGGGTTCATGTCGAGTGCGACGGGCTTTCCTCTGTGCAGCTTGTTATTTACCTGCGCTCGTGTGAAATTCAGTGGTGAGACACAAGAGAAACAACACGACGTAGCAGAGCGAGAAGGTCCGAGTCGAAGCATTTTCGATAAATGTTGCATGAAGGTTGATGCTACCGAGCCCATTGCTGAAGAGCCGGCTTCGACGCGGCTCTGTTGCGACGTCATCGACCACTTACCGTCGTCCACCGCGCTGGCGTACGCTCAACTCGAGTGTCGTGCCGTTCACAAAGTTGTAGTGCGCACAGGTCAGCGCGTCCTTGACGAATCCCACGGGGGCCTTCAGTTGCTGCTTGTTTAACGGCATGCCCTCGAGTTGGTTCTGTGGAAGAGAAGCCAAACGATCGTCAGATCCACGTCGCACCTGACATTTCGCAAAAGCACGCAACGACGTACCATGATATGCTCCTTGACCATTCGCAGCGTTGCCTTGATATCGACTTCGACCGTCAGCGACTGGCCCTCGAGCTTCCACTGCGCGTTGTCGGGGTCCTCCGGCACCTTGATCACCAGTCGAACGTTGCCCTGTTTGAACAACAACCAAATAGTCAGTTGTTGGCCATAGATATCGCAGCATGGCAGTGTAAGATCAATGGAGAAACGTACCGGATGAAGCGCCGCAAACTCGTCTTCAGTCAATAGCGATGGAGCATTCGTGCGCTGCCGCTTAGCTGCTGGCTCGCCGTTCTCCGTACTATCCGTGTCGCCGTGTAAGCCATTCGACGCACCCGTGCCCGGGGCGACGCCAGGTGCCCCAGGCGCGGTCGTTCCCGGAGCTCCCATACTAACACCTGGAGGACCAGGGACAACACCAGGCGGGACTCCTGGTGGACCACTGACACCCGGTGGGAAGCTAGGTTGCACGCCAGGAACGCCAGGAGGAGGTGGACCATACCCTGGAGGCCCCATTCCACGCATGCCAAGAGGAACGCCAACGCCGGGAGGTGCACCCATACCCGGCGGGAAACCGAATGACGGTGGCATTCCAGGAGGCCGCATACCCGCCATATTCGGTGGAGCGTTCAGGGCGCCAAACGGCGCAGACACTCCCGGTACAAACGGAGGAGGAACGACCGGGGGTGCGCCCGGGTAGCCACCGACTGCGGTTGGAGGCACTCCTGTTGGTGCTGTCTCCATAGAAGCTGCTCCATTCGCGGCACTGACCTGTTGCTGCTCATCTTCGTCCATATCTTCCTCTTCCTGTGCCGCTTCGAGTGTGCCAGCGCCATTTCCAGTTGTTTCCGGCGGTGCCTTTGTCGCTTGCAGCAACCGCGCTTCTTCTTCAGCCGAGGAAGAAAAGATATCTGCACGTTTGGTTGCAAACCGCCGCAGCGAGTCGGCGATGGCCGAGCCCGCAGCATACGAACTCTCCTTCTGCTTCTCTAGATGGCGCTGCGTCTCCTCTCGCCACTTGGGATTCATGAGCAGAATACGCATGTGCTCGTTTGCTTCAGCAGTTGAGACCGTCTTGCCGTCGACGCTCATGAGTTGCGCAGGCTGGGAAGTGGCCGGGGCAGCCTGAGGCACGTAGTCCTCAACGACCTTGAGTTCGGGCTTCGGCTCGTCGTCTTCGTCCTCGTCCATATCCATATCCATATCTTCGTCGTCCGATCCTTTCCCGGCTTCCGCGTCGGCAGTCGCGGTGGCGGCCTGCTCATCGTCGTCGTCGTCGAACGTGATCGTCTCGACCACGACAAAGTCGTACCAGTCGATCTGCGCCAGCGCCATGCGCTCGGCGTCGCTCTCAGCTGCCTCCTTGGCCTTGCGCTCTTGCTCCGTGCGCACCCACTCGAGCTTGTGCACGCAGCGATCCAGCACTTCCATGCGCTCCATGCCGTCTTCTATCCTGTAAGATCGGAACATGCACGCGCAGAACGATGTCAGCAACAATGATTATGCTGACCAGTAACCGTTCACAAAAGTATCCGGACGCACCGCTTCATTTGCTTGGCCGCTTTGGCCGCCACCAGCGCGTAGCTCTCAACGAGCGACGTGAAGTACGCGAACAGCGGGTGCGTCGGCTTGAGGAAGTCGAACTGCGGGTTGCGCTGCTCGCGCGTCGCGAGGCCCGACAGGAACGTCTTGCCGCTCATGGCCGTGTACTGCGCGGTCAGGTACATGATCTCCTGGTCCAGCGCGCTCAGCTGCGACGGGTGCTTGATGGTGAACACGTCCTCGTCCGGTGGCTCCAGCGCCTTCTCCTTGATCTTCTTGGCCACCTTGGCCGTCACGTTCTGTACGGCCTGCTTCTCCACGACCACGTCGCCGGAATCGGCAGCGGCCTTCGCCGCGATCGCCTCCTTGTCCTCTGGCGTTGTCTTCTGCGTCGCCTGCGCGCTCTCGTCACTACCCGCCGCCACCGACTCCTCCTGCGGCTGCTCCTTCTCCTCCTCCTTCTCGACAGCCTTCTTCTCAGCGAACTCGCTCAACTTGTGCTCGTAGTACGCGTGGTACGGGTCCGACTCGCGCAGGAACGAGAACTTGGCCGACATGCGCTCGCCGATGATGCGACTCTCGAACGCGCGCCCATTGTTGGCCACGAACTGCGCCGTCTTGTCCACGATCGCGCGGATGTCCGGCGGGGGGTAGATGATCCCCGTCACCTTGCCCTGCACGATCGCCTCCGCCGCCGGCGCGCTCCCATTCGCTCCTCCTGCTTCCGCCATTGGCATCGCCGGCGCCTGTCTCTCTCTTGCCCTCAATATACCACGCGAGACAAAGCTGTTCCCCAACCAAAGAGCCAAACGCAAAAGCAAAAGCGCGCGCGACCGTCCCAACAAAAGGTTTTATTACCGACCGGTAAGGTTTTTTATTAGGTACTGTTGGCCTCGAAAGTGTTGGCTCCGCCACAACACACACAAGTGTATACCCCCTATTCCTCCAAACCCATGCGATTACGCCGAGACAACCCGCCCGCCGGCGCTCGGCGACACGCGCGCCGCGTTCGTCTCACAGGCGCTCCATCTCCTCGTCCTCAACGGGCGAGAACGTCTCGTCGCGCGCCTTTAGCTCCACGTTGACTTGCGCCTGCGAGGGAATCCGAGTGAGTCCAACGCGCACCCGCGGCTTCCTCGACGCCAACCCAACCCACTCACCGTCATACAGCCCTGGGTCGACGCGTACGTGCACTGCGCGATGCACTGCATCGTCTCGGCGAGGTCGTCGGCCCCAGGGATGCAGATGCTGAGGCAGCTGCACACGACCGCCGCGATTTGGATGCAGTTATTGAAGCGCTGCCCACGGGAACGTCGGTCAACGTTAGCGTCTGCCCATGAGAAGAACACGTCAAGTAAGTCGGGCAGCGTACGATGATGCGGTTGTCCCATTCGTCGGGACGCAAGTTGTAGCGGTCCATGACCATCATGCGCGTCGACGACACCGCACAGCCATTGCACAGAAACGCCTGCGCGAACCAGTATCAAAAGAGAGAGTTAGACAGCGTCGCAGTCGCGCACCCGGCAATCCGAGTACCTAGTCGCCTCCTCACCTCAACACATAAGCAGCAGTTGGGGCACCTGGCCTCGCCGCACTGCCCCGACTCCAGGCACGGCACGAGGCCGTCCATGTACCCCTGGCAGCACGAGTACTTGGTCATGTCGAAGCCCAGCGCCTTGCGGCGGATGTAGATCTGCGCGCAGCACGGGCACAGGCAGGAGCCCACACAGCCTGTCACACCAGCAGTTCGTCAGTAAGTACCCGTCATCTCAGAACACATGCCATGGTCGGCACGCATCCACGGAACGCACAGAGCGGGTCCTCGCGCGGCGCCTCCATCATGGAGACCGCGAACTTGTCGCCATACTCCTCCCGCGGGTTGTCCCCCACCGGCTCGCCCGAGCACACGAAGCACAGGCACATGGCGCCGTTGGTGCAAATCCCGTTGTGAAGGCTCGAGGAAGATTGCGGCGGCGCAGCCCACCAAACGTTGAAGTCCGCCCTCTGTGTTCTTATAGAGGGAGAGTGCCTTTGATCGGGGTACACCGCACCCCCTTCTCTTCCTTCCCAGATGCCCAGGGGTAGGGCTTCCATCGTAGCAGTCACTGTTTTTCCGTCAAGTGCCCGCACGCGCTCGGGGGATACTCTGGACTCGAATTTCTCGACCGGCCGGCGGACGAATAAGCTCGCGCGGTGGAGGCAGGAAGGACGGCGCGCGCTTCTTATTGGGGCTCGCGCGGCTCGTCTTCTTATTGGGGCTCGCGCGGCTCGTCTTCTTATTTGCGGGCGGCGGGAGCGAGCGCGAGTGGCGTCTTCTTCTCGTCTCCAGAGTCGCGTTCGCTGCGTAGCTGACGCGCGGGGCACAGATGTGGCGCAAGCGGCGCGGGTCGTACGGCGGCGGGTCGACGCTGCGTGGGCTCGACTCGCCCACTCGCGGGTCGTCTGGTGCGTCCAACTCGCTCACGGGCTTCCCGTCGGGCGGCGCGGCGCCTGCTGCGCCTGCGACGCCGCTGCCGTCGCTGTTTGGCAAGAGCGAGTCGTCTCCGAGCGATGCCCCGTACGTGTTCACGGTGGAAGTGCCGACGCCCGGACCGCTTGGTTTGGACCTGCGCGCGCGGCATGTCGAGCGCGGCCGCCCGCAGCGTGGCGCAGTCGTGAAAGGGTTCCGTCCGCTGGCGGGCGGCGCCCGCGGATACGTGGAGAGCACCGGGCGCGTCAACGTCGGCGACATCCTCGAGGTGATCCACAAGACGCACATTGACGAGCTGCCGTTCGACCAGATTGTCACGCACGCGCTGCAGCTGCAGAAGGACGCGTCGGCGTGGCCGCTCAAGCTCGAGTTCCGGCGCGAGCCCACTGTCTATACCAATGCGCATACTAGCAGTAGCGACGCGGACCGCAGTTCCTCGACGTCGCGGCCACGGCGAGGCAGCTTCTTCCGGAATTCGGTGATCAACCCGGTGCAGGACAGCACGAACTTTAACGAGAAGCTCAACTACTTTCGCGGGTTCTTCGCGAATCGAATGCCGACGGGTGGCGCCGCACCGAAGGCGATCGAGAAGCCTCCGCGGCCGCCATCGCACGATACGGTCGACCAAATGTACCGGGACCTGCTGCTGAAGCGCGGCGTGCCGGACGACGTGATGGACGAGCTCATGCGGATCGAGTCGATGGAGACCAAGTGGCACGTTGTCTGGTACGCGCAGCAGCACGCGAACGAAGACAACACGCAGTCCAACGCTGTCGAAGCGGCGCGGTTTGCTGAGAATCTGGTGGAGCTCAGCTGGGACAACAAGGGACTGAAGGAGCTGGAGGCGCTTCGCAACAAGATTTCGGTCGCGTCGACGGACTGGCTCGAGTCGTTCCTCGCGAGTTTCGGGCTGGACTACTTGACGATGAAGCTCCCAGACCCGTCGCCATTCCCACTCGAGCACTCCAAGTACGAGAAGGCGACGAAGGTTTGCGAGGTGATTCTGCGCATTCTACGGTCGCTCACGCACTTCACGGCGGGAGTTGAAGCCATGACAAACACGCCTGGGCTCGTGAAGCGTGTCGCGCTGTGCTTCCACACGGAGAATGGTGACGTCAAGAAGTACACGCTGCAATTGCTGGGCATTGTGTGCTACAACAGCGCTGCGGGCCATCAAGCAGTGATCGAGGCGTTCGATCACTACAAGGAGACGAAAGGGGAGAGCATTCGCTTTAGCTGTCTGCGGGATGCGCTCAAGTCGACCCGGTACTCGCTTGTCTTCAAGGAAGACGTGTTGAGCTTTGTGAACATCATCGTGAACAAGGCAATTCGCTTGGAGGACCGCCTTGCGATCCGCTCCGACTTCATGGCGCTAAAGATGGCAGGGTACTTTGAGGAGATCCGGGCCAAGTCACTGGCGGTGCAGCAGAAGGCGTACTCGATCTCCAACCCGAATCAGACAGCGGCACCAGACAAGCCGTCGAGCGCAGCGCCGTCACCTGCGCTACGACCCCAGCCGTCTCCAGCAATGACCCCAGCGCCGTCGCCGGGTTTGGCCCCGCTTCCCGAGCGGAAGTTGTCGACCGCGACTCAGGGGTTCACGTTGGTGAGTTCGCCAGGCATCTCCCCTGCTCTAAAGGATCCTGGCACTCCAGTTCCCCCCCCACCCAAGACGCGGCAGCTGAATTCGCCAGAGTATGCCGCGATCAGCCAGTCGGTGCCAAATCTGTTCCGCTCCTCAATCGTCAGCAAGAGTGCCCCACCCTCGCCAGTTGAACGAGAGGCGAAAGAGTCTCCGCCGCTGCGTGAGGACGGACGGTCGTCGCTTCCGCCAGAGAATAAGATTGGCGGCAAAAGCGGTGGGAACAGTATCATTAGCAGCACAGTCACGCAGCTCCGCAACCAGCTCGACAACATGGAGAAGCAGATCGACGTGTTTGAGCGATTCATGGAAGACGACCGGAAGGACACGATCTATGAGCGGACGGATCTTGCGGCTCCAGATAGCGTCTACCAGAAGCTGGGCGAGATGGTGTCGAGCGATCCGGAGCTCCAGTCTTGCTTCCTGTCGATCTTGCAGCAGCTCCTGTTCATTCCTGGTGACACTGTCATTGGAAAGGAGATGTGGGCCTTGACGGAGAGGATTGTGAAGCAGATCGCGCTGCTCGCCCCTGTCGAGGAAGTGCGCAACTTTGAGCTGGGCTATGACGACCGCAAGACGCTCATGAAGATGCGCGATCGGTACACGGGC
This sequence comes from Phytopythium boreale, assembly GCA_023338115.1. Lineage (NCBI taxonomy): Eukaryota > Oomycota > Peronosporomycetes > Pythiales > Pythiaceae > Phytopythium > Phytopythium boreale. The sequence continues at coordinate 6,540 of JAADYG010000087.1, read as the reverse complement.
TTCCTGCAGAAGTGTGCAGAGGAGGACCCAACGTTTCAGTTCCACATTGGCCCCGTCATCTTGATCCAGAACCGCGAGCGCGAGCACAGCGACGACTTGTTGTCGGACACAGCGGATGAGACAGATGAGGAAGACCTGCCCGACCAGGTCGCCGCGCGGGAGCACCCGGACCTCGTCAAGTTCTTCAAGCTGCTTAAGATGGGCATGCCCGCCGAGCACGTGAAGCTGAAGATGAGCAGCGAGCTTCCAGAGTTCGACTCGTCGATCCTGGACACCCCCGACCGGATCATCCAGCTTGGAAAGCCCGGAGCAAGTGAGAAGCAAGGCACACGCGCGGAGGAGCACGTGAAGTATGCCAAGTTCTTCAAGCTGAAAAAGATGGGTATGCCACTGCCGCACATCCAGCTGAAGATGTCAACCGAGGGGTTGGATCCGGCGATGCTCGATACGCCAGATCGGCTACTCGACGACGAGGGCAATGAAGTCAAGGACGGAGGCGAAGGTGGCGCAGGTTTTGCAGGCATCCCGGTCAAGGAGCACGAGAAGTTCGCCAAGTTTTTCAAGCTGCTCAAGATGGGCATGCCGCTCGACCACGTCAAGCTTAAGGCATCGTCTGAAGGACTCGACGCGTCATTGCTCGATGCCCCAGACACGTTGCTAGACGAAGAGGGCAAGGTGTTCGTTGCTTCAGAGTCAGGTCCGCAGGGGATTGCTGTGCGCGACCATGAGAAGTTCGCCAAGTACTTCAAGCTGGTAAAAATGGGCATGCCGATGGAGCATATCAAGCTGAAGGCCTCGTCCGAAGGGCTTGATGTGGACCTGCTGGACACGCCGGACGTGCTGCTCAACGACGACGGCACGAGGTTTGTCGGGGGATGCGCTTCTGCGCCAAAAGGGACGCCCGTGAAGGACCACGAAAAGTTTGCCAAGTTCTTCAAGTTGCTGAAGATGGGAATGCCAATGGAGCACGTCAAGCTCAAGGTGTCGTCGGAAGGACTTGACGCAGATCTCCTAGAAACGCCGGACGCGCTCGTCGACGACGAGGGCAAGCGAGTGACGGACGATGCAGCGGATGAACCGACGGGAACCCCCGTGAGAGATCACCCGAAGTTCGCCAAGTTCTTCAAGCTCATGAAAATGGGCATGCCGCTCGATCACGTGAAGCTGAAGGCGTCGGCTGAAGGATTGAACGCGAATCTTCTCGAAATCCCAGACGCTTTGGTGGACGAGGATGGCAAGGAAGTTGCGGCGGCAGTCAAGGGCACTCCCGTCAAGGAGCACGAGAAGTTTGCCAAGTTCTTCAAGCTGCTCAAGATGGGGATGCCGATGGAGCACGTGAAACTCAAGGCGTCGGCGGAAGGGCTGGACGCGGACCTCCTCGAGACGCCCGACAAGCTTGTGGATGATGACGGGAAGGAGGTCAAGGCTGGAGGAGCAGCGGTGAAGAAGGTCAAGGCGTCGGAGCATCCAAGCTACGCGAAGTACTTCAAGTTGCTCAAGATGGGGATGCCCCGACCTCAGGTGGAGCTGAAGCTCGGCGCGGAGGGTCTCGACGCCAAAGTGTTGGATTCTCCCGACGCCATGATTCCGGAAGACCTGTCGAGTCTCCAGCCTCCGCCGGCGCCGAAGAAGCCAGCGGTCGTCGCTCCACCCAAGCCGAAGCTGCGCAACCTGTATTGGGAGCCGGTTAAGAAGGATGCGGTGGTAGGCACGATCTGGGAGAGCTTCGTCCAGGACAAGCCAGAGGAGCAACCGGCTGCGGAGACGAAGCAGGCCGGTCCAGTGAGTGTCAAGGATCTCTTTGCTGCTCGTGCTGCTGTTGGAGCGGGGAAGCCCAAGCTTCACGACGGGCCGATTGCCAAGAAGGACGACGTTGTGGTCAAGTATGTCGAGAAGCTCGCCGACATTTTCGTGAACAAGCCAGCGAAGGCGAAGGAGGCGCCAGACGGGAAGAAGGCGGCGAAGCAGCGAGCCCCGACCCGAGTGGCCCTCATCGACGTTAAGCGCGCCAACAACATCGGGATCATGCTAGCGCGCTTCCGCCTGCCGTACGCGAAGATTCGAGACGCGGTGCTGATGATTGACAAGGAGATCCTGTCGATCGAACGGGTCTCGGCGATGATCCAGTTCGCACCGGAGGACGCCGAGCTCGAGGCCGTGCGGGCGTACACTGGCGACCCGAAGTTGCTTGGCGACGCGGAGCAATACTTTCGCGCGATGCTGTGCGTGCCGCGACTGCCGACGCGGCTGCAGGCCATCCACGCCACGTGGCAGTTCGACACGTACGTGGAGGAGCAGCAGAAGCTGATGGACTCGGTCAAGAATGCGTGCCAGGAGCTCCGCGACTGCTCCGCGCTGAAGGAAATCTTCGGCGTTGTCTTATCGCTCGGTAACGCGCTGAATGACGGAACCGCGCGTGGTGGCGCGACGGGCTTCCGTCTCAGCATCTTGCTCAAGCTCAACCAAGTCAAGGCGAGCGACAACTCGATCACACTGCTCAACTACGTGGCCAAGGTGCTTCGCGACAAAGACCCATCAATCCTCGACTTTGACAAGAGCCTCCCGTCCATTGAGAGCGCGAGTCGCGTCACGGTTCAGGTGCTCAAGGCTGGCGAGTCGGCCGTGCGGAAGGCGGCGACGTTGATTTGCGACGAGCTCAAGGCGCACGCCAAGTTGCCGCCGTCCACATTCCCGCAGCCAGCGGAGAAGAGCGCTGAGGATGGAGAAGCTGCGGTTGTGTCGGACCGTTTCCAGGAAGTGGTCCAACCGTTCGCGGAGCGCGCGATGAAGCTGTCGGAGGGCGTCGCAAGCGACCTCGACAGCATGATGCAGCAGTTCCAGGACACGGTCGGTTTCTATGGCGAGGACCCCGCGAGCCCCGAATGCGGGCCTGACTCGTTCTTCTCGATCTTTTACTCGTTCGCCAAGGTGCTGCAGTCGGCCGACCGCGACAACGAGCGGAAGCGGATCGCCGAGGAGCGGCGCATCCGGCGCGAAGAGGAGACGAAGAAGCGGCTCGAGGCGCTCAAGAACAAGAAGAAGAACACGAGTCTGGCCTCGCTCAAGGCCGGCGACGTGGACGACATTGTCATGAAGATCCGCGCCAAGCGCGTCGAGGAGAAGCGGAGAGAGCTGCGGGACCAGCCGCCGACGTCTTCTTCCTCGTCGCGCGGCGGCGCTGCCGTGGCCACGAGCCCGACGTCGCAGACCCGAGTCAGCAGTAGTAGTAGCAATGGGATTGCCGGCGCCAAGGACAGCGGTGACGTCAACAAGGCGACGGGCTCAGACGAGAACCAGCAGCGTCAGCTCAAGCGTCAGTCGTCTCCATTGCGATCCGGTTAGAACGATGGTGTCGAGATGAAATGGAGCGCGTGGGGTAGTTGTGAGAATATCTCATGTGTCCGATTGGGTTATTTACCTTGCGACTGCCAGTCGGATCGACCGTGTCGTGGTTGAGCATGGCGAGTTGAACTCGGTCGGTGCGTCTCACACAGCAACGTCTTCGTTGTCGCGCTTGTGGATGGCGCTAGTTACAAAGATGGTTCGCGTAGCGTACGAGCTCGAGCTGGGTTTGAAGCACGAGTCGTAGCTGCTGTAGGTCTGAACGTGCTCTACGTGGGCTTGGAGTGCCCGCATCGCTGTCCGGTCCACCCACAAGCCTCTCAATGCACGGCGCGACTCGGCGTGGAGCAGCGAAAGCTCATCGAGGCGGTCGTCGTGCCGGTAAGATCTGGTCAACGCGCTGTTTGGGGACGCGTCGAACCACTCGCGCACTGCGCCTGGCGGTCGATCGCCGACACTTTGGTGGGGTTTCTCGCGCGCGCAGCTCATCGTCGCGGGAAACGGCTGCCCAGTCTGGACACCAGACAGAGTTGGCTGGCTCGTACAGGCGGCGAAGAAGCAGTATGCACAGCGACCAACGACGAAAGATTACCCCCGCTCTACCGCACGCACACGACCAAGTCGGGGATTCAATTGAACCGCGCGCTACTCGAAGCCGTTCATCTGAACTTGCGTGCGACCTAACCCAAGCGTGCGTCACGAAGTATTGGGAAGCCGCCACATGGTGTCCGCGCCGCACAGTGCAGCACCAGGATCGTGGCGTTGGCGGGAACGGCGATGACCACCCGATGCAATTGATAGTCCAGAGCGGCAGCGCACAAGTTGCGCGCAAACGGAGCCAGCGCACGCGGCCACCTTCGGTCTCGCGAGATGGAACAACAGTTAGGATGGTGGAGCGCATCCAGCACACGCAACTGCTTCTCACCTGGCATGGAGAAAAGGATAAGTGCGCGCATGAACCTAGGTGTTGAGGTCGCTGCTCATACGATCAACGAGCGAGTATGGTCTGCGTCGAATCGCAGACTGCCAGCACCATCATCACCGCTTCCGGCGCGTAGAACCCGCTCGATCTACACCATGAGCCACCAGATCAGCCATTCGTACGACAACCCCGCAGCAACGTCAAAGCGCATTATTACCCGACGCTCTGGGCCGACGCGCGTGAGCAGGGAAGGTCGCGATGCCGCTCATTCGCCATAGACCGCCGCTCAGGCGCTGCCGCCGCGCGTTGGCACTCTTGGATAACTCTGAAGTGAGCACTTCGGCATGCAGTCTATTTCCTTAAGCGCGCGCTCTCCACCACGAACTGAAGTGCTCGTTTCGACGTTCCACCACCTTGAAGTACCGCACAATCTCGTGCGCATCGAACGCGAAACTTTCATGGTCAATTTCCAAGATATCCGTCGCATCTTCAACTTTCAGTCAGGATAGTGCTCTAGCCATAAACCAACTTCTGCCGCAGCTCAACACCATCAAATCTTTCCACAGGTACAGCACATCACTCATTACTCGGCTTTACTATGGCTTGGTCAGCCAGCCATTCTCATTGACGAATCAATCCACTAGCACGGCAGCCTCTTGCTGTCCGATTGACACCTTCCGACCTTTCCATTTAATTTTTCATTCAAACGACTAGTCAACGGCGATGGGCCGATAGCATCTACAGTGTGCGACGGGGCTTCGGGCCGCTTCTCGCCGGCTTATTTTAATGTACACTTCGCGTAAGGATTAATGCGCGATACTGAGAAGATCAAAATTCGTTGATGCTATCGAGAATATTGGAATTGGTGTATTCTTAGATACGGCCTCTGATGCTGAGATAAATAGATAAATACATCCACACCCCCGACACCAAACGCCGAATGTCATTATTCAATTCGGAAACGAATGTAAGCTGTCATTTTTGCTCAGACATTGTTTGACATACATTTACGAACCAATTTAAGATGTTCATTATTTATCAACGACCCAGAAGCAAGCTGGTAGCCTATATATTAGGTCACAAATTTGTTAACAGCGGCATCGAGTAGATCTAAATTTGTTCTTGATTTAATTTCTGTAGTATGAGCTGACAGCGTTCTCGGCTTAGATTATGTCTGAATATTAGTAAACAACGGCATCAGACAAAAATAAAATATTTTTCAATTCAAAGGCTGTGTTTAAAACTGGTAGCTTTGTTTGCTAAGGTTATTTCTCACACTAATTTTTAACGGCATCAGACAAAATCAAAATCTATCTTCGATTGAAGGGCTGAATTAGAAGCTTGAAGCTTCAGTTGGCCAGTTTGGGTCCCATACTATTTTTTGTGGTATCTGAGAAGATAGACATTCATCTTCGATTTAGAGGCTATGTTAGAGACTTGTAGCTTGATTTGGTGAGATTAGGCTCCATACTAGTTTGCAATGGCATCTGAAAGAAATGAAAATTCATCTTCGATTTAGAGACTTTGTTCCCAGCTGATAGCTTTGTTTACCATGATAGGGTCTCATAATAGTTTTCAGCGGCATCTAAGATGGAAATTCATCTTTGATTCAGAGGCTGATTTTCAAGCTGGTAGCTTCGTTCCCGGAGATTAAGTTATATACATGTTTACAGTGGCATCCGAGACGATGGAAGTCTCATCTTTTTTCAGAGGCAGGTAGATTTTTGCAAAGACTAAGTCTGAGTCTAGTTTACAATCTAATCCGAGAAGATCAAAATTCATGTTCAATTCAGACGCTGCGTTTTGGGCTGGTAGCCTACGTGAATACCATGCTGGTATAACGCCTACTTTGTAAATATTAAAACTCAACTTCGAGGCTGTTTTTCAAGCCTGCTCCTATTTTAATTTGGATATTCGCTCTGTATACAATACAATAACAACTCGACCGTACCAGCTAAAATTTTATCTGCAGTTCAGTGGCTTTTATGAATCATATCAGGCTAAATGAGTGAAAGACAGTCCCATACACCTTTATATCTGAGAAAGAAGAAATATTTTTGATTCAGAGATTTTGATACAGAGAATGAGCTATAATTGCGAAAAATTGGAAAAGCTAGGTCAACCGGAGCAAGCAACCTCCATGTCCGAGCTCGTGAGTCGCCGTGGTTGTGAAGCTACGTCCATGTGGTGTAGCGCGCTGGGGAAATTCCCGGCCGCGGCTCACTCACCGCCCTCCGCCGCGCTCAGAGGAGGGTTACTCCTCGTCCAAAGGTAGA